>VJMH01005227.1:0-87451 GCA_009835185.1 Aphanomyces stellatus | reverse complement strand
TTCCATTGTGGCACAATTCATTCTCGCCAGGTCTCGAAAACCTGTACGACCAATGCTCTGCATCGACTCGACCCCAAGCACTCACTTTGGCCATGCTCAAGATCACCAAGCTGTCCCACCTGTTGACGCCTTGTCAACGGACCTGGCCAGCTTCGATTTTGTATGAGCAAATCAAGGTGGCATGTGTCCGCACCAACCCTGAGCCTCTAACTAAACAATGGATGTCAATATTGGTAACTATGTTATCAGCGTTCTACCCATCCGTTCAAGTTCCCCACAACCAACAATGCGTGACAGACTGCCTCGTGGATGATACGTCCAGATCAAGAGCCGATTTTGTTGACGGCAGCGTCATCCAAGTTGGCAAAGATCAAACCCCCCACCCGCGGCCATCCTGTCACTCCTACTGACGAGGCACCTCAACCTGCCTGACGACTTTTATTCGGACTCAAGATGCGCCAAGCAACTACTACTCTGGCCCACAATGTTTAATGGATACGTTTTGGCTTGATTAAACTATACAACGCCCGACGATTTTATGTTGATATTTAAGAAAACATATTGACGATGGAAATATAATGATTTCTGTTTTTTTTATCAAAGCTTCTTGGACAAGCTAATTCATGTGCACTGTCGCACTCTGCACAAGTTACGTTGGTATGGTTGCATCTTTATGCAAATGAGGAATCTTATACCCATTCCCCCATGAACCCCCATTGCCGTTTCCATAACACTCTGGAGGGTGACAAAAGTCTTTCCTAGAGTCTCTGGGTGGCATTTCAGCGAACAACGCTTCTACAGCACTAATAAGATCATCTATCGACTTCGTCTTTTTCTTTTGCTGCAGACTTTGTATGGAATTGAAAATGCCTAGGTCCAAGACATTATAAAGTCTGGACTGTTTGCGGGCTGATTCGACATACTAATGCCAGTCACACCAAGTGCCCTCAAAGACTCGGTTGTAGCACATTTGTGTGGACTTGCATTGTCCTGTTGGATAAACACTCCATTAGGCTGGCCTCCAATTGGAAACCTAGCATGGCAGGGATGACTTTATTTATAATCGGAACTTTGTAAACAACGCCGTCCACCGACTTGGGCTTGTTTCGATTGTACCCTTGACACGATTCTTGCTTGTCCTTTGTGAGGCGGCATATTCTACATATGGCCAAATCCCGATCCCGATTTTCCCATCGAAGGTACGCTTTCGATGAGAATCGTATCGCCGCCGTGACACGACCGCGATGAACTTTCTTGATAGAGTTCTTCGACTTCACTGATCGTAACGCCAAGTCCTCGTCATCATACACGTAAAACTTTCTATTAACCTTGGTTATGAAGAACCACATTTCGTCAACGTGTACATGGCCGTACATATTGGCAAAAATGTGAGTTCCACATGGACCAGGTCGTAGAAAGTCAAACGCGAATTTCAGACGGGCCCTCATGTTCTCAGGCGTGAGAAAAGGCTTCACGTGTCTTGGCCGTGGTTTGAGGGTCTTCACTTTAGCCATATGCCATTGGATTGTAGTCTTTGGGATCTTGCTGTTGGCCGCCAGCGATCGCTGTGTTTGGTGGTCTTGATGGGGCACGGCCTTGATCGCTGCCATGATTTCGTGGGGAGTCGTTTCGCTTTTCGACCCGAATTCCCTAAAGTAGACACCCATGAAAATCTATACCCTCAAAACCTGATAAATTATCAAGTTTGACATGTCATACTCTTGATTTTGGCGTAGACGTCGGCGACGGCGGCGCCGTTCGCAAGAGAGAGTCGCGCTCATTCCCAGAGACGAGATATCGTCTGCCAACTACATCCAATGACTCGTGACGTCTCCAGAAAGGCTCCGCGCGGGAGCCGCATGTCTACGACAAGTCGGCACGCCGCTGCTCTTCGGACAGAATACGGTGGCCCTTGGACGGAGCAGAAATGCCGCAGAGTGCAAATGGAGGAAGCGAGGGCATGCAATTTGCGATGTAGAAGTAGAGAGTGTGATTTCAAGCCTGCAAGTTGAGTTTTGAAAGTGTTGCGGTCGAAAACCTTGGGTCGGCAGGCACTGGCAAACTTTGACCTACTGCGTCTTTTTTGCGTTCAAAAGAGCCAATCAAAGGCCAGAGCTTGTTCTTTCTGAACGTCCAATGAAACGTCTGGATTATCTTAATAAAGTTTTTCTTGACCTCATTCCACCAATCCAAAACGTATCCATCAAACATTTTGGGCCAGAGTAGTATGCGTCTACAGACATCCTGAACACATCCTACCCCGGTATGTAGTTCATTTAGGCGCTGCTTCTTCGCGCCAACGCCATGCAATATCTGTTCCAATTCCGAGACCCCAGCCAAGATGCGTCTTTTGCGGCGCCAATGAAACGAACCAGCACTATTTGTTCGCTTGCCCATTTGGGCAGTGTTTGGCAACCGTTCAAGCAAATCCAGCGAATCCTCCAGTGCTCATTTCCAAGAATCGCCGTCGAACTGCTCTTCAAAACGCCCAAGCCATCCGAGAAGTACTATATCCGCGGTTTTCTCTAGGTCTGGCCCATTGTTCGAGCCAGCGTGTACTATCAGATTTGGCTTCAACGGAACGATCGTACATTCCGCGTCGACTTGACCTCGAAAGCTCCGATGGAAATTGCAATACATGCGGCTTGTTTGGTCAAGCTTCACCTTGGACAACTCCTTCAAGATCTTCCGCTCAAGCAAGGACACGTCAAAGTGTTCAACTTACTCAAGCAACCAGTCGAGACCCCTGGCTCAAGCAACACCTCACTCCTGACGCTGTTTAAGGCTAAAATCTCATCCAGTCTATTTATTCATCAACTGACCAAACTCCTCGCTTGCTGACACCAGCATTCTATTTAAACTATGGATGTGTATAGTCAACTTCGCCCTATCCATGCAGTACTCCCGTCACGAACTGAGGTCCCTCAGTATGGGGAATGTCGTATCTCGTCTCGACGTGTCGTCGGCTACATGAAATGCTCAAATCTCGGCATTGGATCGCATAGTTTGAACTTCATTTGCCAACCATTCTGTTTGAGGCTTTGCTCTCGTTGTGTCTGTTGCTGGCATGGGAAGAAGATCTCGCGCTCGATGCACCCTCCACTTGAGAACGCCTTGCTAGCATGTTGGCATCTACTTAAGATCATTTTACGATCGCGTCGATCAATACCTGTCAAATGTAATATTGGTCGGTAGGAATCTTGATTCCGAGGGAAGAAGTATATCGAACATTTATCTTCTACCGAAGGTTAAGTGGGGGCATTTTCTAAGCCCGGTGCCTGTGTCTGTGCTTGTGCATGTGCCTGCCCCTTCGTTGGTCAGTCAATATAATCTGTACGAAATAGTTCATTTGTAGTTTGCTGAATATATACTACTCTGGTCCGGGATGATTGCTACGGTGTTTATACTTGATTTGAGTATAGTTCGGCTGCTAAAGATTACTTGAGAATTGTATTGGCATCAACAAATATAATTGGTCAAATTTATTTTATTGAATCTACTCAGGCATGGTAATTAAGCTGAGCACGGGCTTCAGCGATAGTGGTAGCAGCACATTGAACTTTGAACGTGGACAAGTCCTCGATCACAGCATCTTTTTTCATGTGCGGAAGGTTAAAGTTGTTGCCGCCAATATTAATTAACGACAGTTCCATCATCTTCTGCAAGGTGACAAACGTCTTTGCCAATGTTTCCACTGGTAACTCATAAAAAGCACTCTCTACAGCACCTATAAGCTGCTCGATTGTACGGAAACTTTGAATAGCATTAAAAATCCTAGATCTAGTACGTTGAAATCAGGGCTGTTGGCTGGTTGGTTCAGCATGCTAATCCCATTGACTCCATAAGAACGGAGCAACTTAGTCGTCAACGCCTGATGGGGGCCAGCATTATCGTGCTGTATATACACCCCTTGGTTCAAGCACGCCCGGGGAAACTTAGCAACAATCGCAGGGACCACATTGTCAATAACACAGTCAAAATAGACATGTGCATCAACATTTTGCGGTTTTGTAATAATAGTCCCTTTCGGGCGATTTTTCTATTTCGAACCGCCGCAACATGTTTGACAAAAGGCCAAATGCCTAACTTGCCATCAAACACACAACGACGATGAGGGTCGTATCGTGGACGTGCCACGGCGGCAAGAAACATCACCTTTGAGATGAAGCGCTTGGATTTGCAGGCGCGGTGGGCAATGGCGTCGTCGTACACATAAAACCGCTTTTTGACCTTGGTCAAAAAGAACCATTTTTCATCGATATGCACACGATTGTACATATTTTCGAAAAAATGAGTTCCTCTTGGCCCAGGCAAAAGACAGTTCAGTGCAAACCGCAGCCTTGTCATCTTGTTGGCTTGCGTCAAGAGGGGCTTGACGTAGTTCGACTTCGCCTTGAGTTTCTTCTTTTACTTCATGTGTCGAAAGATCGTAGTATTCATGATGCCGCTGTGAACATCGAGGCAGCGGAGTGTTTGGCGATCATCGTGTGGAACGGCCTTGATCGCTTGCTCGATTTCGTCGGCCGTTCGCTTTCGTTTTGCACCCGAATTACCTAAAAAGAGTACATGTTGTTAAAAATGATATCGATGTAACGCTCCCAAATAATCATTTAGAGTGGTTTACCTTGAATTCGTGCAGCAATGTCAGCCACGGGAGCACCATTGTCGACGGAGAGCCGTGCGCGGCTGCAGAGCCGAGATATCGTGGCCCTGTGGCACATGTAGTGCCGAGCCACACCAGTTATAGCACCGTAGGGTAGCACACCATGCTCGGAGGGAGCTAGTAACATCTCATACGCCCCACGGCGCTCGACGGCTGAGAGGTTACGGCCGATGGCCATGACGACCACAGGCGTGGCAGCACGTGCAGCGATTGGGGAAGGCATTCTTCGGAAAGCAAAGGAGCACAGCACAGAGTTTCGAGGCGTCAAATTGAAAATTGACTGTCTGGCGTAAGAAAGTGTTCGTCAGTTCATTGTGTCAAATTTTTGGCGCCTAATTGCTCCGGCCTTAGAGCTCTGATTTGGACTCGAAATACAGCCAATCATAGGGCAGGATTCGCTCTTTAAAATGAGCCTATACAATGGCAGAACGGCGAAATACTGATTAATTCCGCCAATGAAAACAAGACCGTAACAATCATCCGGGACCAGAGTAGTATCTGTTTTGATCATAACAGGTTGTTTTGACTTTTTATCAGATGTCCGTCTCTGGCAAATAGAAACAGCCCGGTTGTTAGACTTATAGCCAATAATATCACAGAACTTCAATTTGTGTTCAATTGATTGGCTAAAACACTGGGCTGGTCGCTGTTTGCGTGGAGGTCTTCAAATGGACAATCAAGAACATCCGGATAATGCAAATCGTGGGTGATGCACCACATCCCCATCTTCAATCCCATCGTTGAGCATGCCACCGCCGCCGTCCATTAATGCAACGCTTGCCGGTTCCGTCGCGTGCAAAGGGCAGACGGAAGTGTCAACTCTGCTTCATGGCAAGAACTACCTAGTGGATCAAAAGGCCTTCATGGCGCACCTCCAGCGGCAGTCACTCCTCAACACAGCCACGGGAGCGTGGATTGTCGCCGTCTTCTCGTCCACGAACGGCGTCTCCGTGCAGGGCTTTGCCGAGGCATGGGCTATCTCCTTTGGACGCGAAGTCAGCTACATGACGACCACGCGCGTCTTGGAAGCCGCGTCCGTCCGTGCCTTGGCCCCGCGCACCGCCGGTTCGACTTTCTCTCCATCATCCCCCGTTGCTGATGTCTATCCTCAGGCGCACTCACCAAGAATATCGCCAAGTCTGCTCTGCGCAAGTACGCACGGTACCACCAACACACGTCTGTGATTGCGCCGCTCATGTTCCACACGGCCTTCCGCACGGCCTTGCTTCCCAATGCCGCCGTCCTCCTCGTCGAGCAATGCTTTGACATGGCCAAGCTCCCGCGGCGGCTCTGGCTCACACACTTCCAAGCACATGTGCAACGCTTCCTCGCCGCCATCGCCGGCGCAGCGGTCGGTGCCGCCCTCGGCACCTTGGTCGCCCCGGGCGATGGCACGTTGATTGGCTACCGCGTCGGCGAAGCAGTGGCGTACGGGGCGCCGCTCCTACTTCAAATGCTCGTTCACCGAGAATTCGCACGCGCGCCTGGCTTTCTCTGGCACATCGCCGGTTTTACAGTCTACTTGGATTAATACAAATACGGTGTCTCTCAATCCTGCCACGGCAAAAGCCCCCCTAGGCCGTTGGGGCCGCCGTTTCTTTTTCCGTCGCCGTCGCGATCCGCGGCACCCGCCATGTGCATCGCTGTGTCCACTTGCGCCGCCGGACGGCTGCCGCCGCGTGCGGCCCATTGAGCCACGGACCGTCAAACGACGCGGCGTAGAACCAGCCGTTTGTGTCGCCGTGGTCGCGGTCTACCGCCCACCCAAGGAGCGATTCCATGCCGAGCGGGATCTTGGGGCATATTTCCTCGCGGCGCGTGGCCGAGTCGGCGCCGACGCTCCACGCACGGCGCTCGGCCGCTTTCAGGTTTGCGCAGGCCCACATGCCAAGGGCGTTACAGCGTTCGTTTTCCCACATGACCAATTGGACGGCGCCGTCGTCGACGGACGACCCCATTTCGACCTGGAGCGAAATCGTGCTTTTGCATTTCTGGGCGGCGAAATCCGGCGGAAGTGTCAACGCAAACGTGTGCGGCTCGCGCATGGCGGTCGACCCAGACATGGATTTGACAAGACTCGATAGCGGCAACGAGACCGACCCGATGAGCTCGTCGGGACTGAATTGGTCGTGGTCGTACACACGCACGTGCAACGCACTCGACTCGAGCGCACCTTCGGTCACGTCAAACTCAAACACTTGGTTGCGCCACACGGGATTCAAATTGCCCTTGATTGTCGTGGACCGCCGCAGGACGCCATCGACCTCGAGCACGACATACGGGTCGCTCTTCCCGCCCATGAGCGCCGAATCCGCCACGGCCAATTTCGTCGCGCGGTCTAGCAGGATGCGGACGAGCCGCGGGGCCGTGCTGCTCGCCTTGCGCGTCGCTTCCACGGCCGCGGCTTCTTGTGTCGCCCTGGGGCATAGCACACGGTTAGTTGATTCTCCGCATGTGGCTAAACGGGATGCTTTGTCGAATGGTCGAGATGCACGTACCGCGTTGTTTGATATGCACGCCACTGCGCCGCGTCGGCTTCCAAGCTGGCCGCATAGAGCTGCAGCTGGTCGTGCTGGGCTTGTAACTCCACGTGGCACGCTCTCGTGGCTTCATGGGCTGCCGTGGCGGCAACCAACTGCTGGTCAAACGATGTTTGGGCGGCCTGCATGGCTTGGACATGGGTGACCTCGGCAGCACTGAGCTGGGCTGCAAATTCGGCTTCTTGGCGCTGCAGTTCGTTTCCTTGGGCCTACGCCACGTTATATTTCGAGTGACTGTGACCAGCCGTACCTTACACAGCCGCTGCAAATCCTCAAACTTTTGCACGAGCAACGTGTGTTCGAGTTGACGCAGCTCGAAATGCACCTGCTTTTTGGCTTGGAATGCTGCCAGCAATGCGCGCTTGGCAAGGCGGCGCCGACGGCACTGGAACGTCCGCCCGCCGCCGCTCGAATTGTGCCACGGACCGTCAAACGATGCGGCGTAGAACCATCCGTGCTCGTCCCCTTGTGACTTGTCTGGGGCCCAATCCAGCACTTCAACGAACCCAGGCGGGACTTCAGGCTCGATGTCTTCCCATCGCCGGCCAACAATGTCGCCGCAGGCAAAGGCCAGACGGTCCGTCCCGTCAATGAGGTGGGCCTTGGACCAGTACCCACGACTACAAGCGCGTTCGTGTTCCCATAGTGCAAGGGTCACACTCTGTCGAACGTCGTGGGCGGTCCACACGGCGACAGAGACGCGGAGACGGCAGGTCGTGACTTCTTCGTATTCGCTGGTTTCCTCGGTCAAGTTGATCTCGTCGGGAATCGTGACTTGGTGCTTGAGGAGCTCGAACGAAGTGAGCGGGACCTTGGCTTCGCCGAGCGAGACCGAGAGCCCAAGGACGTCGACGGCGTACAGCGTGATCCCGAGCACACGCGTGTACATGTCGTGCTCGCGCAGGTAGAGATCCATGATCTCGTGCTGCCACACCCCGCATGGGGGAATCCGCGTCGTTTGGAACGCAGGAGTGAACGCGGTGCCTTCGCCGTGGAGACGCAGCTCGGCGTAGATGGCCGACCGCCGCAAACCGCCGAGACATGTTGACGCGACGATGCCCTCAATGTCAAACACTTGATGGAGCTGGATGCGCACGAGGCGGCGTGTCCCCATGGCGCCCCCACCGCCGCCACCTTCCGTCAGATGCAGGAATTGGTCTAGCGAGTAGGATGCCTGGTCCCAGTGCTCGCCGTCGGCCGCACCTTCGTCCAGGAGCGGGTCCATCATGAAATCCGCGGTTCGAAATTTATATAATTCGGTCCCGTGCACGTTGTCTTGCCGTTTGTATCAGATTAAAAAAGTATCACACGGCAGGATACTCTTTCAAAAAGGGACAAAATCCCCTTTGATATAATAATGTAGAATACAATAAAAGTAAATTGTAGTGCATATTAACCTATAATACAGAATTTATATAATTTAATAACTAATTTTCTGTTCAAATTTAGTCATTTAAAATGCTGACCTCTGTCAACACAACGACTAAATATCCGGATAACCATTCATCAATGTATCCGGTAGAGAGGGCGACGCTCCAGATTGGACTCACCCAATTTCTACGGCACCCCCGTGAGTCATGACGATCGGGCCGGGGAAGAAGGACGCGAAGCTACACAGCCCGATTCCGCGGCGCCTGCGCGTCCAAGTAGATTATGCGACCCAGGTGCGTCTTCAGGGATGTGTCTTCCCCGCAGTGGGGCTCTTTGTCAAAACCAAGCTGCGGGGAGCCGGGACCAGATACCCGACGTTCGCGACGCCGCTGCAGGCGACGCCGTCGTCGGAGCTCGCGTGGGAGCATCAAGTGTACGAATTTGACGTGACGGAAGGGGACATGTACACGCGCGTGCTCGAGTTCACTGTGCACCGCGTCAACTGCTTCAAGCACGAAGACGTTGTGGGCCGGGCGACGTTGCCGCTCTCCGAGTTTGAAGAAAATCGGCTCTCGGGGGTCATGCCCAAGCATCTCAAGTTGGATCGGGTACGGTGTTATCGACGCGGGTCGTCCTCATGTGTGACAGGAACACCTCGACATGGAGCTGCATGTGTCCATCGAAGTGTGGAATCGCCATGACGTGGCCGACGCGGCCGTGCGCGAGTGCTGGGAACACGAACGCTTTGTTCCGTTTGTCGGGTGGAGCAAGGCGCATTTGCTTCCGTCGGATCTCCGTGCCGCGTTCCGTGCAGGTCCATGCGTCGCTTGCATCACCATCCGAACGACACATGTGTCTAGGGAATCACGAAGGAAGCGAGATGGAAGATGTAGTGGGAAAGACCCCTGATGGACATGTCGAGACGCTGGGATGGTCCACGGGCGCGTGGTTCTACGCCGAGTCGTTCGGCGGGCCATGGCACAACTCGAACGCGCGGTGGCCGTGCCGCCGCCGCCAGTTGACGCAAGTGTGTCGTCTTGAGAAAATGGACGACACGTACGAAGAACCGCCGCCGCCTGTAAAGGACATGGACGCCGACCTCAAGGCGCGCATTGCACTCGTCGACCTCAGCATCGAAGAAATCCTCCAAAAGCACAATGTGCAGGTCGCGGATTACTAGAAAATAGTGTGAATTAATACGTACACTATTCACGTTGTAGCGCGAATTATTCAAATCTCCACTCCCTTGCGACGGTTCACGCGCCAAACGCCGGCGGTGGCGATGGCGGCCTTCTTTCGACGGAAGAAGCCAGATATCCGTGTCCCCACGGGAAAGGATGCCGTCAACCTACGCAAACTGCTCTTCCTGTCGATTCCCGAGAGCATGCATCTGCTTGGTCCTGAGCAATGGACCCGCGTACGACGACAACTGCGACGCCAAGGTTGACATTTGTTCTGTAGCTCGACTTGCGGTGCTTGACGCTAATGAAGGTGAAGATGCTGCGAGCATCGTGTCTCGCACGAGGTTTGGAGGCACGAGGAAAGAAACGACTCCTGGTGCGATCCATCTCTTTCCATCCGAAGGATGCGACCGTCACCTTGCTAGGTCCAGCGGGTCATGGCGTCTCTCGAAAAGCAACGTGACGATGGTCTCATCCTCCGTCTCCTCATCCTTGTCATCACGAACGTGGTATCTAGAGACCGAGTTGCGACGGCAAGCCGAACTCGCGGAAGAACGACGCAAAAACAAGCTCGGCGGCGTATGGACGTTTGGGACGGGGAAAGAAGGCCAGCTAGGTGCGTGGTCCCATGTCCATTTAACTCTCTCTCATGCGGTGTTAGGACATGGTGACTGCGAGTCGTATGCGTTGCCGACGCAGATCAAGAGCACGCGTGGCATGGGCGTCTGCCAAGTCTACGCAGTACTCCATCTCGATCCATCCTCTTCGTCGTCCTCAACGTCGCTTGAGCAGGGATTCGACTCGGACATTGTGTTTGCCATCACGCGGCAAGGCGATGTCTTTGTATGGGGCAACAAGGCTGGGCCCACGGGTCTCCCCAAACGAAAGCGAAGAAATTTGTTTGCCTTGTTTGGGGCCCCGACCGCCGAGCCGATCGTCGACGACGACAATGGCGAAGACGACGCTGACGGCCAAGACAACGACGAACAAGGCGGCGACGGTGACACAAGCGACGAAGAAGGTGATGACGACGACGGTGACGACGACGACGGTGGTGACGACGACTCGTCCCCGCTTCCGTCGGGCGAGCCGCAGGAATCCACCATCATCCCCACGCCCATGAAACTCGTGTCGCTGAGCGGCGAAGACATTGTCCAAATTGCCGTCGGCCGCGTCCACTGCGTCGCGCGCTCGAAATGCGGCGACGTGTTTACGTGGGGCCAGAATGACCATTGTCAGCTCGGCAACGAATCGGTCCACAGCCTCTCGGAGGCCCAATCCAAGGTACACGTCGCAGACGGTGCCGTCACGTGATCATGTCATCATGGTTCTCTAGCGCGCCAAGATCAAATACGGCGCCGACGCGCACGAACCGACGATTTGGAGCCGCACCGTGCCCGAGCAATGCATCATCAAAGGCGTCGCCGTGGGGACGGACCACACGATGGCCATCACCGACGCCGGTGAAATCCTCGCGTTTGGGTCGGTCTACAACACGAACGATCACTCGGCGCTCTCGAGGCATCTCCGCAAGCAACGCGTGACGCAGGTCCGTCACACGTTGGATTCACCATCACGCCGGCCGTCGTCTAGGTCTCGTGTGGTGCCATGCACGCAGCCATCCTCAACGAAAGCGGTCAAATGTACACGTGGGGCAGCGGCGACGGCGGGTTTTGCATTCATTGGCGTTTTCACATGGCACGTAAACATGGGTAGGCGACTGGGGCATGGCGATCTGGCCTCGCACGTGACGCCGCGGTTGGTCGAAGCGCTCGCCCACGACGTGGTGTTTCAGATTTCCTGCGGCTGTTGGCACACTGTCGCCATCGTGCTCGTACCACCGCTGCTCAAAGGCGGCTTTGTCAGGCTCGAGGGAGAGATGTCGGTTCCTCACACTGACCGTGCGTAGGTCTATTCGTGGGGCACGGGTCGATATGGACAAGTACGTGTGTCGACAACGAGTGTGTGGTGACTTCTGGGGCATATTTGGCACTCTGGGTATCATGTGATGGCGATCGTGCCTAGCTGGCCCTTGGCGGGGACCAAGTCATGCCAACGCCGACGCTCATCCGCGATTTCCTAATGCAAACTGTATACATCAAACGCATCTGCGCGGGCATGTACCACAATGTCGCGCTGTCTGTCGACGACGAGGTCATCATCCTCGTTGGATGTCCTAGCGTGACACGACATATGTAGGTCTACACATGGGGAAGCAACGTCAACGGGTGTCTTGGTCGACCCAACGAAATGGCTGCCAACCCAGAAACGTTCAGCGCCGTGCCAGGCATGGTCGAAGGCATGTCTGATTTTGTCGGGCGCCCATGTGCGAGTACGCTCCCTCTCTCGCGTGTCAATGGCCAAATTGCAACTCGTTTGTTTGTCTAGTCGCTGTCGGGCGCGAATTTACGATCGTGGCCACCAAGCCCTACTTGGGCCCATGCGAAGAAGACGTTGCGCGGGCGAAAGCAGACGCGGCGGTGCGCGCCGAGGCCATCAAGAAGCAATATGCGGCTGAAGACGACAAGGAAGCGGCGCGCGACGCGCTCATCGAAACGAAACAGCGGAAGCGGTGCATCGACTACCTCAACTTGCACCACCCGCAATGCGACCAGTGTCAGATCGCTGGCGTCTGCCCCGGCTTTCAGCGCGACGAGATCGACCCGGCCCTGTGCAAGCACTGCCTCCATGCCAAGCACGTACACAATGGGCAACACCGCGAGGCCAACAAAAAGATCACACTCGACGATGTGCTGGCGCTGTTAGATCGCCTCAGCGTCGAGTTGGATTTAGACATCCCCGACGACGAGCTCGAAGGCAAGACGAAGAAAAATCGGACGGGAGAGACCAACGACTGAGTATTAATTAAGAATGCAACAACAAAGAGAATCAAACCAAATGCAACGCAGCCCAAGACGCGGAGGCTTGGTCGAGGAACCACGCATCCATAAACTCAATGTCGTCGTTGTTCGACACGTCAAACATGTCGTCCGTCGGCAGCGTCAAGTCGAAATCCGAAAGCCACCACGAATCATCGTCGAGGATGGCGGTGACGCTGTCGTCGTCCGTCGACTCTGCAGACGACCATGAGGCTGTCGGTGAATATATCGGGGACGACATCGCTTCCACCTTGTTCTGCGGCAGCGGGGGCGCGACGATACGACCCTTCTTGGACGCATTTGGTACATGACTCGTCGTCTTCCCTTTGGCTTGCCTCCGATGATGCTTCTACGAGGCGAGGTCAATTGTGTGGACTGCGTCCCCCAACCCTACCTTGATACATGTATGCCAGTGGTTCTTGACGGCATTGTCTGTCCTGCCAGGCAACTGCGCGGCAATGAGTGACCACCGGTTGCCATGTTGGCGCTGGAGGTCCGCGATGAGGACACTCTCGGCGTCAGACCATGGTCCCTGCTTGACTTCTGGATTCAAATGATTGTGCCATCTTGTCTCTCAGTAAGTTGGTCGATCGACGACGACAACGAAGCACCATACCGTTCGCGGCATTGCTTGCCATTGCGTCCTGGCAAATACGAGGCCAGGACCGCCCATTTGCAAGGGCCGACCATCGCCACGAGTTGACGCAACGCCTGGTCTTCGTCCATCGTCCATGGGGACTTTCCAGCATCGCTGTGCAAGAGCATGCGCCACCGCCGCTGGCACTCGCCGGGGCTGCGAAGCCCCCCGATCACGAGGGCGGCGATCGTGGCCCATTGCTTGCCTCCGTACGCAAACACACCATCGCGGAGGCATTGGTCCTAGACACACACGTGTGAGTCAAAGCAGGGGCGACAAAGAAGGTGTACTTCATCGGGGGTCCAAGGGGCGTCGGCAGGCATCGCAAAAGTGGTAGAGGACGAAAGGGGGGCGCGTGAGTGATTCAACAATGGCGTCCTTGTCACTCAAGGGGGCACACGTTTCTACGTTTCTGTCGGAATTTCATCGCGGCTACGTCCCACACACACACTGCAATGGTACACACTGTCGAATCAGAAACGGGTGTTGCACGAACCGGTGCGGATTGACGAGACCAAGTTGGGGTGGTTGCTGGGGAAGCACCCCGATTCACGGTCTCATCTCAAGGGTGATGCTGTCCATCTGGCCATAGACTCGGCTGCCATTGCCAGATATGGCGACCAAGGCCATTGCTCTACTTTATGATTTTTGATGGCTACGTCCCACGCCCCCATTTCAAATCAGATTTTCGCGCGCAGTTTTATGTTTACAAGACGTGTTGCGCTATCACATAAACGAGGCAAAATCGGTCCAATCATAGTATGGTGGAAGTTGCGCGTTTGGACTACGCCGGAGTATTGGGAAAGTTGTGAAAACGAGATTATGACCTTGTATGGGTGACGCGGAACAAGGTCTGCTGGCTGCGTCCCACATGCCATTGGGACCTCCCCCGTCTTGTATATCCCTCCCCATCTTTTGAATTCTCTCTTATCAAGATGGTTCTGCCGTCTGCCGCCACGGTGCCGTCGCGCACCCCAAGCCCACACTCGTCGAGTCGTATCACTAGTGTCCTAAAAAATGTAGTGTTCCACCGACGCCATCGCCGCGTTCCTCGAGAAACGCCACCAACCGAGCGACGAATTGAACAAACTCGCGGCCCGCGCGCCGCGTCGGTCGGGCGGATCCATCTCATGCGAATCAAGACCCACGTCGTCGACCTGGCGTTCAAAAGGTCCATTGTCTTGACTGGCATTGTATTGGCCGAGTCAGTTACGAAATCATTTGGAAAGTTCTCGCCACACTCTGTGAAGGTCGGACTAGCTCAGCATGGTGGTCGAACAAGCCGTCGACGGCTGGACCGCTGAGGAAATGAACCCCGTCGAACGTCATAAGCATCTCTCTCGGCGACGCCCCGAGTGCCTGGGCTTGGGTTTCACCTGTTGCGATCGCGACCCACTGCTTGACTCGAAGACACATGCCATCTCGAAGAAGGGGGCATTCGATGAGAATCCCCGCGGGAATATCCAAGGGGGGTGTACTTCATCAAGTACTCCCCCCTTGGATATTCCCGCGGGGGGGTGGTGTCGTCGCAAGTGAGGACGGTGGGGCTAGAGAGAGAGACACACACAAGGGATCACATGGTGACAGAAAAACGACAGTCCAACTTTGCGTTGGTTATGGTGGCTACGTCCCACGTCCTCACATACGAATCAGATTGAACAAGAGATTCTGTAGCACATGGGAAAGCTTCATCATGGTGGTAGCCGCTTCCTCCGAGAGAATCCAATTGGGGTCGCATGTACATGTCATCGAGCACGATGCTGCTCGCAATGCCATCGTGCGGTGCTTTGATCTCTAAGAATAGATCGAGCGTCGAAGCGCGGGACGAGGTCCTGGCTGCGTCCCACTTCCCTCTCCACATGGTTCTCAACGATGTCGGTGTCTCCCCTCCCCCTTCGTGTACCGATATTTCCAGCCCCTTGGCTTGATTCGTTGTCTTCCTCTTCTTAGCCCCACGGCAGCAACGCAGCCCAAGGAGTCAATGGAAGCTGCCGGTGCTGCCGTCCAAGGACCTTCGCTGTCCCCACTGCGGCGTCGCGCACCCCAAACCCGCACTTGTTGAGACGTATCGCTATTGTCCCAGCTGCGCCAAAGTGTTGCGCGAGTCCACGGTCGCCCTCGCTCCGTTCCTCCAGAAACGCAACCAACCGAGCGACGAGTTGAACAAACTCGCCGTCCTCGCGGCTTCGTTTGGCCACCCGACCGACGCGGCGCGCGCCATCGACGTCACCGCCGAGCTGCGGGGGCGAGTCGTCGTGACTGCCACATTCTCGGAGCTCGAGATCCCCGCGGGGATCCATCTCATGCAAATGCTCTTCAAGACCCACGCTGACCCAGCCCCGGGGATCCAAAAGGTCCGTTGACTCGGGGCCGTGAGATTGACATTCCGAGTAGGTGCTCGTGGTGCGGTACTTGGTACCGAATTTCAACCCCGAGCTCACGCGGCATGGCGAGATCGTGCTGGAAGAATCCATGACAGGAACGCTCGCCGCGCCGCTTCTCCTCCGCTTCCACATGAACCAACTGCCCAAAGTCTGGATCAATCGAGCCGTGTATGGCCATCGCCATTCGGTGACACCGGTGCGTCAGGGTTGTCTTGGCTACTCAACTTGATTGCGGTGACGTTTATGATTCCATTGTCTGACTAGAGCTTGGTATTTGATGTGACGGAACGCTTGACGGGGCTAGCGGACCGCAATGGCGGCGATTTTCTGTCTTTGGAGGCCGCCGCCGACCTATGTGCCTTGTTCGGCGAGCCGTGCGACCACATCACAAAGGTTCTTTGCCCGACGATGCAACGCCACTCTTGATTGCGTAGTCCCTCACGTTGGATTACGAAATCATTGGCCGAACGGGACAAGCGCGGCAGTACGAATTAGATGGCCACCTCGTGGATGAAATTGTGATCCAGAGCCTGCCTGTGGTGGGGACGACGACGAGTCAGTCCGTCTCGTGTAACTAGTCGTTGTAGGTCGGACCAGCCGTGCTTGTCGAACGAGCCGTCTACGGCTGGGCCGCCAAGGACCTCGAAATGAAACTCACCGAGCTCCACGCGCATGTGAAACTCGCGGCGCCGGGCGAGGCGGCAGCGATGCGGCAAAACGAGCTGGACCAGTACATGGCGCTCCAGGCGGCTGCGTCAGGCCCGTTGTGTCGTGGTAGCGTGGCCTCGTTTTGATTGGTGACGCTTTTGTGTAACTAGATGTGACAACGCTCCTCCAGACCCGCGTCGACGACGAAGCCGTGCCAGGATCGCAGCTGCGTTTGGACACGGACACCAACTTGAACTTGCTCTTTGGTGACCCTTGTCCCGGCGTGCCACGTGTCCTCGTGCTCGAGTATGCGCTCTTGGGCTACGGTAGCACGTTCGTCGAATGTTCCGAGACGACGCAGGCATCCGTAGGCGAAAGTGCCACCGACGACGAAATCATCAAGAAAGGCAACGGCCAGTGCCGCAACTTTTGCAAGCGCAAGACCGACAAGCTCCGCGTGGCTGTGACCGCCGAAGGGTTTGTGTCGACACCGATTGTAATTTCGAGTCACGAAGTCTGTCTCTCGCGCCATCATCATGCGCGTGACGAATTGCTTGGTAGATCTTTCCGTCGCTCTTGATCGCCCGCGCGTTCTTTGGTCATCCGACCAACACGCTCAAGACATTTGACGTCACGGAACCGATCGGTGTCTTGGCCGCCAAAGGTACCGCCGCTGGTCCTCCTCTGCGCCCAACAATGCCATAGGCAACGCTGCGAAAGCGCTCGCGATTCCGCGGACACTCGACTTGATCAGTGCCTTTGGGGATCCCTGTCGCGGCATTCGAAAGGCGCTCACGATCAACTACCAAGTGCTCGGCATGGGGGGAACCCTCGTGCTCCATGTGAACGAGACGAACCGACTGCCAGCGACGTTGGTCGTGGGGTACCCGCCGGCCAAGCGCGATGTGGGCACGAATGGGAAGATGGGATTCTCGGAGCGCGTGGCGCTGTCGGCGGCAAAAACCAAGCAGACGGCGCGCGAACGCATGCAAAGCAGTGCCAGTCAACGTCTTTGGTCAATTTAATGTCTACCGTCGTGGATTTATTGGGGCGCGCGTTGACGGACGCCGCGCTTCTCGAGTTTGGCCATGCGCTTGGACACGCCAGGTTCGCCGCCGCCCGCCGCGTCCTAGAGAAGCATGAGGGTGGAGGGGAGACGATGGATGTACCGAGGCGCTGCCGGAAAAGAAATAGCCGATGGCTTTTTGCCCAACGTAGTACAGCACGTAGCCCGGTACCTACGATAGGCGAGCGGTGATGGTCGAGGACACGGCGACGGGACGGCTGGACGTACGATCAAGGACAAATACCAAAAGTAATCGGAGAAGAGCGTGCCGGCTTGGACAACGATGGTCACGATCAAGACGTCCATCGCATACCTAGGAGATCGCGCGATGAGGCAGCGGTGGGGGACGATGTGGAACGAACTCGTTGTTGGTGCCTTCGAGAGCAGATCCGACCGCCATCGTGTAGCTTGCATACGTAGCCGTCAAGAGGATCGCATACCCCGTCGCATGCCACGATGAGAACGAGCTGTAGCACCACAGCACGCGGTACAAAATGTACACAACCTACAACGCCGTGGGTGGATGTGCGGCATCATATCAACGGGTGACGTACGTTCACGGGGATGATCGTTTGGTGGAGTCTTGTGCTGAGTGCCGTGCCGGCCTTTTGCGCCTTCTTTGCCGCTTGACCAGCCTACAGCGAATGCATGAGGAGATGGACGCAAGGGCGTCGCCGCACCATGAGTGCTTTTATTCCCAATTTGAATTCCGACTGTCTGGTCTTGACTTCGATCTTCGAATTGACCTTCGAATGCTTTTTACCAAATATTTTCAGAAAATAATGCGAATTTGGGCTAATATTCAAAAACACATTTTGATCGCCCGCGCCAAAAACCGATCTTGTGAACCGTCGAGAGAGGAAGAAGGGGCGGGACCACCATGTTTGTCCGCGCCATGTCGACGTCGGCGGCATCCGCGGACCACCGCGCGAAGATCCTCAATGCGGCATTGCGTGTGCAGATGATCCAAAAGATGTCGACACGGGGTCTGAGCGAGATGGAAGCGGCCGATGAAGTCGATCAAGCGATGAGTGCCGCGGGACGGCATCGTCCCATGTCGGCACCGGCTTTGCCGATGGTCGAGGCATTTGCTGTGGCGAATCCGTCGCAAGCACCTATAGTGGAGGGGGACATGACTGTCGAGCAGGCCACGAGTGACGGCGACCCCTCCAGCGACGCATCACTGGTTGTCGCGCTTCCACCTCGACGACCGCCCGTGCTGGGACCTTTACCCACGAGACAATCCTCCGAGGAGACGTTGCCAACAACAATAGACGCGGCGGCGACAGCAGTGCTCGTACCGCATTGTCCATCGTCCACTGGTGCTTTGGCCCCTGTGTCCAATGACATCCACGAGGACCTGCACGAATCCATCCAAGAGCTGAAGAACATGTCGACCAAGGAATTACGGCGCATGGTGTTTCGATCTGCATCTCAGTCCAAGATGAACACGTCGGCGTCTCCAGGCGGCGGCGGCGCCCCCGTCATGAAGGAAGAGGAATTGGCAGAAGTCAATGCGCTGGCCGCAACGATGAGCCGCCGCGAAATGAACCCCGACGTGATGTCACGCATGGAGAATCTCACGGCCGGACAACAACAAAAGCTGACGGCGCTCGTCCGGAAGCAGTCAATGGTGAATGCGACCAAGGAAATCGTCGACATGGTACCAATAATCCACCAGTCCTTGTCTCACCTTTTCTCTAGTTCAACTACATCATTTTCATTGTGCTCTTTGTGAGTGCAAGCATGTACGGTCGGCAAGACGACACGCCGTACAAGATGACGCTGAATCTCATGAACCAACTGCAAGACAAACCGTGGCCGGCGCGCGTCACGGGCGTGCCCAAAACCTTTGACGACGTCGACTGCATCGAAGAGCTGCACAAGTACTTGTGTACGTTGTCGCCCTTTGTTCGATTGACGCATATGTTTTGTCGCGCTGCAGTGGGCAATTTCTATGACGTCATGTACGCAAGTGGCTCGTTTGACGGCGACAAGCGCTTTCCCGTCGGCGCCACGTATAGTCCGCGCGGTGTCCTCGGCGGCTACAGCGAAATTTGGGGCCCCGTTCGCATCGGCCAGGTCAATCTAAGTCCAATCCTATGTTGACGATTGACGTTAGCTTCGTGTCCACGGCCACCCGTGCGAAGGGACGATCATTGACAAGCTTCTCCACAACGAAACGTTGTGCTACCCCGAGTACAGCGCCGCGACGGACAGCCGCGAGGAATTTCGGTACAAGGAATTCGAGTACAAGGCCGACACAAACGCATCGAGCGAGCCAACGTTCATCGCCCACTCGGCCCGATTCTACCCTGGCCCGGCGTTCAACATTTATTTGCCCAATCAAGAATCGACCGCGTGCAACTACGACACGTTCGAAGGGTGCCACGTGTACGAGCAGCTCCATGCGATCGAAGAGTCCAAGTACGTCTCGACACGACACGATTGGGCTGACAGTCGTAGATTTTTCGACCGCGCGACGCGTGCCGTGTTTATCGATTTCACCGTTTTCAACCGAAATTTCCGCCAGCTCACGCTCGTCCGCCTTTACATGGAGCAGTTTCCATCGGGTGGGATGGATCCCCGGGCCGAGCTGCAGACGTATCAGCTCTATGGCTACAACGCGCCGGCCGATTACCTCAAGCTCGCGGTCGAAGTCGCGACGGTGCTCGTGGTCACGTACCAGTTGGTCAAAGAGGTACGTCTCTTGATTGAAATTGTTTGCGCCCATGATTTAGTTTCGCTATCGTGGGGACGCCAACACTGGCGGCATGGCTGCATACATTCACGTGTTGAGTCTCGGGTTGTTTTATGTCATCGCGGCGCTCAAAGCCATCTCGTATGCGCAGCTCCCATCCCCGAGTCAGATCAACCCGACCGTGTTTTTGAATTTCAGGTGCGACTCCCTCACGAAATAATTCATTCGCGTCGTAGGACGTCGGCCCAGTACTTTTGGGTCGCCGAGGCCGTCACGAGCATCGTCTGCTTCCTCGCGTGGATGAAATTGTTTTACTTCCTCTCGTGTTTGTATTCGAGCATCGTGCAAATCACTCACAAAGGGTGGCCTAGTCATTCCCAATTTCGCCCAGTTGATCAAAACCATCACGAAAGCCGCCAAGGAGATGGCGGGCCTCATGCTCATCTTTTTCATTTCGCTCGTTGGGTCCGCCATGGCGTTTCAAATGGTACATACGAAATCGACGACGACTGTGTGGGCATCCTACGTCTCGTTAGTCGTTCGGCACACGGTTATACAATTTCCACACGTTTTGGCGCAGCTTGTTTGTTGCTCCAACGTCGTTGCCAGTCTCACAATTGTTTTTTGGATAGCTTGACGCTGCTGCAAGTAATCATCAACAAAGTGGAATTTGAAGACCTGCTCGAAACCAACCAAGTGCTCGGCCCGATTTTTTTTTGTCTCTTTGTGCTTCTCATGCTCTTCGTGATTTTGGTACGGACCACGGCACTCGTTTTCTCACGTGTTTGTAGAACATGTTTATTGTGATTATTACAGACGGTACTGTTGGCCGCCACGTGGTGCATTCCTCACTAACACCGTTTGTAGCGTACATCGAAGCCCAAGATGAAATCGAACTCATGCACGACATTGAGCTGAACGTAATGTCCAAAGAAATCATCGACCACGTGCTCCACGTACACTCACCACATCGAGAGCAATTTCATTCGTGGTCTGTAGAACGTCGTGTTCAAGATCCCGCTCGTGGGCCGCCATGTGTTCCAGCCCATGGTTGACTTGATCATGCGATTCATGGCGGCGCGGGCAAAAGCCAAATCCAAAAATGCACTGGTCACGACCCACGAAGGCACAGTCAGCGCAGAGTTGGAAGCAATCTTGCGGTTGAAACAAGCGGGGACAGGCCGAGCCAAGTCGGCGGGGCTGATGCTCAAAGCAGCAACGCATGTCGAAGACGACGCGACGAGTGACGCGGATGCAGCGGTCGATGCACGTCTCGACAGTCCACCATCCTCCTTGCAACACAGTGCCACAGCCATCAAGGTGACGAATTGCCTTGTCTAGATGTTCACGGCCCACGTAGTCGATCGACCGCATGGCTGTGCCAGTGAACTCTGAGGTACTTGAACAAAGGATCGCCCAAACAACCGTTTGTAGGGGAGCATGCACGAAGAAGACGACCCGGCCGACGTGCTCTTGCAGCTCAACAAGACAATCGCCCAAGAAGTGCATGCGTATGTCGAAGCGATGGCGACGAAATTGGCCGACCTCGAAACCAAGGCCGACGAGGCCATGGTTCATGCAATCCAAGCCCACTTGGATCAATTTCAACTCTTGTTGCGCACGTGACAAGTGTGTATGACAACGTCGTCCATGAATGATATCGAAAATGTACAAGAATCGCTACGTGGCGGCGTGGATGGTGCCGGCTGTGCGGGCTTTGAACGCGTGAAACTGTTCGAGCCAGACTGCCGCTGCATGCACATCGGGCGCTGCCTTCATGTGCTGGAGGAAGGATGGAATCCGATTGGCTTTGACAAGATGCAGCGTATCATAGCATCGCTTGACGTGGGCTGGCTGCGTCGTGGCGGTAGCATGTGGCGCCTACGCATGGAAAAAAAAATCGGATTTGAGCACGAGCAAGTTGGGACACCTCTTTCACAATGATGGGTGGCATCGACGGCTACGACTAGATTTAGATGTACCACGTGGACATGAACGTACGACGGAACCAGTGCTGCTTCGGATTTTCTAGCCACGTCGTGACTTGGTGTCGTGAGTCCGAGATGGTACCCGCGTGATGGTGCCAACATTTTGGTTGGCCTGATGCAACGCTTTCGTCGTGCGTTCGATGAGAGGCTTCAACAGACGGGGACCAAGGAAAGGCACTTTGAACACGAAATCCTGCGGCCACACGAGGTTGGGCACAGGTTGTCCTCTGGCCTACCTCGAGAAAATGTTTGACGATTTCTTTCGAGAGCGTGTCAAGCGCCATTTGCTTTTCAAGTTTGATCTCCTTTTTCGTCACGGTGTAGGCTAGACAAACACGTGTGTGTGACAAGGTACGTCATCGCGCTCGTGTACAGTCGGAGACGATGACAATGAAGATGTTCTACACAGAGCTGTCGTCACACATGCGGCGCCACGGACCATGCCGTACGAGGATGATAAACATCATGAGAAAGACAAACACGATAAAGAAGAAGGGGCCGAGGACGCGGTTGGCGAGGCGGAGGTCGGTCAAAGACATTTCGCCCGTTACAATGTGCAGCAACGTGTAGCTACGACAACGTCTCGACACTGCGACGAGGAGGAGGACGACGTACAAACTTGTGACAAACGTATGGTAGTTGCTGTCGTAATTGCCAAACGCCAAAAGAAACGCGAGTGCAATGCCGACGAGGGCAAGGACGAAAATGAGCACAAGCTCCATGACTTTGCCGGCGGCCCGCTCGACCGTCCGCGTGAGTTGGCCAAACACGGGGATGACTAGTCACGATCCGACGACAGTGACAGGCTGTCGCACGAAAACGTACACGCGAGGAACTTGAAGAGTTTGAGCCACGAGAGAAAGCAGTTGAAGCTTTGGCAGGACCGCGCCAAGCTAAAGTAAAAGGTCGGCGTGCTACAGACGCAATGAGCCCCAACAAGAGTGGAGTGACCGGCGCGCACCGAAAATCCATGTACTCGGTATCAGTGAGCACGGACGGAAGCTTAAACTTGCTCATGAGTCGCAGCCCGAGCACGATGAGGAAGAAGAGGTAATTGAGCTGCACCGCGACGTTGCCGACATAGCTAAAGTAACGCCACCCGCGGCGCCGCGCGGCCGCCAACTCGCCCGCCAGTTGGACAAAGATGATAAAGTAGATGAGCCCTTCGCACCCGAGCTGAATATAATCTGCCGTGTCGTGCCACGCGTAGAGCCGGTACGTGAGGAACTCGACTTGCGTCGCGAGTCCTCCACCTGCCACGTCATAGACTCGATTAAATCATGCGCGCGCGAGACATGTACCTGGCAACTGTTCGGCAAAGAGACGGACGGTCGTCGTGTGGTCAATGTTGGGCGTGTACAGGTTGAAGTCGACAAAGACGGCGCGCGTCGCCTTGTCAAAGTACCTACTCCGACGGCGTGTTCCCGAATCAGATTTTAAAAAGTGATATATGCGACGGACTTGTGTTCTTTCAACGAGGCCAGGAGCTCGTACACGTCACAGTGTTCCTTGGACTCGGGCTCGCATGTGGCACTCTCGCGCGACGGCACCATGACGGCAAACGACGGAGGGCCATACCACCGATGCGTGTACGAGTGGAAGCTCGGTTCGGCGGGCTTGGGCGCAAGCGCCGTGTAGTTGTAATGGTAGCCAAAAGTCTCGGTGCTTTCAGTCGAGGCTGAATATTCATCAAAGCATTTGATCGAGTTGTTGGGGAAGAGACCGGGCACACTGGCCATGACGCCACCACAGACTTCTGCCTTGACGCGAATCTGTGCATATGTTAAGCGAGGAGATGCATTTCAAGTACTTGGCCAATGCGGATGGGGCCGAGGATGCGCCCCGTGCCGCCCACAAAGCCGCGCAAGGCAAAACGGTCGCCGACGGGGTAGCTCTCGTCGCCGTCAAACGACGCACCACCAAACACTGACTCGTAAAACGGGCCCGCTATATGCGTCACTCATGACGAAGGCAAGACTCATCGATGGTACTCAGGTATTGATGCAGCTCCAAGACGGTCTTGATGTCTTCGAATGTCTTTTTCACGCGCACATCGGCGTACAAAAATGGCTTCTCTCGCAGCTGGGCGTTGAGCATGGCCGTGACGAGGTAGGGACTGTCAGGTTTGTAGCTGCCACTCACATCGACAGTCACAACGATGAAGAGCGCGAGGAACATGAGGTACTGGATCTACAAAATCGACGAGATGAGAAGGTTTCTTCTGAGCGACGACCATGTCCTTGACTTCGCTCGCGGCTGAAAATTCTTTGTGCGCTTCGACCTTTTTCAAGATCGCCGTCATCTCGGCGTCGTTGACGCCCATGAGCATCATGCTCTTCCGACTCGCTTGCAACGACGACGCCGCGTCCGTCGGCGGTGGGGCCATCGAAGCGGTTTCGCGTGAAACGGACGGTGATAAATACGACGAATATATGGACGGTTACAAAAGCCTGGCTACGCCGACCACTGTTGCCGCCGCCGGTCGAGCGTCGCGCTGAGCTGCTTGAGGCGGTCGATCGACTCGCGCAGGCCGCGATGGATGGTCGTGAGCGCCGACGACGTCTCGGCCGCCGCCGTCGGCATCTGCCTTGACCACCGCGCGCGCATCGTGATGGCATTGTTGATGAACGTGTGGCACTCGTGGAGAGTCATCGCAACGTCCGTGGGGGCATCGTCCGGTTTGTTGCAGGCGTCGTCGTAGCGGCGCTGGAGGCGCGCCCCGACCCCCGGGAGGCGAAAGATAAAGGTCTAATGCATCCGCGTGATGCCATGGACATTTGTGGGGGTGCTCACGTGGAGGATATGGTCGACGACTTCTTTCGAGAGCGTGTCGATCTTCATCGTACGCATGAGCTCGAGTTCGTCTTTTGTTTCAATGTAGGCTAAGAGTTTTCGTCAGATTGTGGCAACCCACGACGACAACGCACCGTCCGAAATGACGACGATAAACATGTTCTACGAAACACGCATGTCAGGAAATCCAGTGGGGACGAAAGATGTACGAGGATGACGAAAAACATAAGCGTGACAAAGATGACAAAGAAGAGCGGGCCCAAAATCCGATTCGACTTGTGCAACTCTTCAAACTCGAGCTCGCCTTGGAGAATTTTTAAGAGGCCCAAGCTAGAGATGAAAACCATAGAAATCCTATGGTTGTGGGGGCGCGTCATACCAGCTGTCTGCAAACGTCTTGTAATTTTCCGCGTCCAAGCCAAAGGCCTAATTCGAAACGAGTGGCTAGGAACGCTCGGCGTGGAGTCGGTTGTCTTACCATCGTAAACGAGAGCGCCGAGCCCATGAGAGCAACCCCAAAGATGAGGATCAAGCCCGTGACTTTGGGGGCGGATGCGCCGACGGTTTTCGTGAGTGGAGCAAAGAGGGGGAGGACTACAGGAGTAGTCAACGAACAAACGATCAACGAAGCGACGACGACGTACTCGCGAGGAATTTAAACAACTTGAGCCACGAGAGGAGGAACGTAAAGCTCGTGACGGCGTCGGCCAGTGAAAAGTAGACCACCGATGTGCTACAAATGTTAGGGTCGCAAGGGAAGCGAGCCGCACCGAAAGTTAATAAAGGTCGTCAGGTTCAAGGTCGCAAGCTTGGGCAAATTCGTGGCACAGAGAACGCGGAGAAATGTGATGGGGCCAAAGATGATGAGGCTGAAGAGGTGGGCAACGTTGGCAACCATGTTCAGATAGGCCCACTTGAGGCGGCGAATCAGCAGCACTTCTTCGCGTACTTGAATGAGGACTTGGAGCAACACTAACATTTCTAGCACAAAGCGGATCGTGTCGGCGGGCGTCGTGTTGCGGTAGAGCCGGTAACTCATGCATTCGACCTGGGGCACGAACCCGCCACCTTTTGTGATTTCCACAAAAAGGCGCACGGTCGTCTGTTCGTCCGTGTTGGCATTGTACGTGGTAAAGTCAACAAAGACCGCACGGGTCGCGACGTCGATGAACCTATTCACAAAACGTGGAGATTATGTGCACACCATTTGGTAGCACCATACTTGTGCTCGTTCAGCGAGGCCAATTGGGCGTAGGCCGGACACCCGATTTTAGTCGCCATGTTGCATCCACCACCCTCTTCTGTCGCCACGGGCTCCGTGGGGGAAAGCTCGAGCGAAAACCGCGGGGCGCCGTACGACCGCGCGCTCCGCGATACATACGACGGCTCGCTCGGCACCGTTATCACGGGCAAGTAGACGCTCTGATTCGGGTATCCAAACGGCTGGGTGCTCTCGGTCGCGCTTGTGAATTCGGGATAGCACGTCGAGGGTTGGGGGAAGAAGGTTGACATCTTGGCAATGTTGCCCGTGCAGTTTTGGCCGGCCACACGAAGCTAGTAGGTGCCGGCCGCGTGAGGTTGGAGCCGCGCACGTCAAGTTACCTGGCCGATTCGGATGGGGCCGACGATTTGGCCGTAGGCGGCTAGAGACCCTGGGGCGTCGTAGAGTATCCCATTTGGGTACTCGTAATCGCCGTCAAACGACTGGGCGTCGTAAATGACATTGTAAAACGGACCCGCTAGACGCCAACTTTGACGCACGCACGAGAGACAGTTGTGCGTACTGAGAAAGGCGTGGAATTCGCGCACGGACGACATAGTCTCGAACGAACGAAAGGCCGACGCGGCGGCGGGTGGAAGCGGTTTGTCTTTGAGTTGGGAGAGATACATGGTCCGCGTTGCAAAGGCATTGTCGTTGCGGTCTTCAAACGTAGCAATGAGAAAGAGGACGAGAAAGATGATGTAGTTGATCTACGGCGCACGCATGAGGACCGATGAAAACCCCGAGGCAAACCATTTCCGTAATCTCTTTCGACACGGATCGCTTCTTTTCGACTGCGACCTGGTTGCGCAGCCGTCGAACGTCGTCGACGCTCGCGCGGCGCTGCGGCACCGCACTGTCAAAGCTGCTCCGACGAGGCAGTGGCGGGGGTGCGGCTTCCGTGGTCAGAGGTACCGTGGACGCATGCGGCAGCGACGACGGAGGGTCCTCCATCCTCGCGCAGATGGGTGACTGCACGCGCGGAAGGTGCGAGCCCGAGTGGTCGCGATGGTCGTTTCTCACAGAGTCACCAAAACGATCACTACAACCAAAAATAGACAATTTTTATCGTGCTTGTCTGCGCAACGACGACTGCGGCGCCATCGATTGTCAATTCGTTTGGACACATTCAACCCAGCGATGCATTGGTGCACGTTGCCCAGACGACCTGCGACCTTTCCAACTTGATTGGCCGCAGAAGACGACGATCATTCCACAGGCGCTCGGTGTCGAGTGGTCGTGGTCGGTCCATGTATCGATGACGCATCGTCATGAATGCCAAGTACCATCGGCGACGCTGGCGGCGACCTTTGACCTGGTTTTTCGATCTTCGTCGCAACCGGATGGCTTGTGATTGGCAGCTGCATTTCCGGATAATCCATCGAACATCCGGATACTATCGGCTTCTGTGGCACACAAACCACTGACTGCCAGCACTTCGATTTCCACCGCTGAACATGATGCGTAAGGCCATCTTTGAACTCGGACGCGCCGTGCGCGAAACCGGCCAAGCTGTGGATCGCTTGGGCTTGCGTGTGTTGGGCAACAACCAACACCGCGAAAAGTGTACGTCTCTCTCTCGGACGACTTGTCATGACGACGATGTCTAGTCTCGCGCCACCGCCAAGTCATGGCGCTCTACGACAAGGTGCCGTCGATCGCGTTCGATGCGTGGGTCGCCCCCAACGCGTCCGTGATTGGTGACGTCGAAATCTGCAACGACTCGTCGGTTTGGTACGGCGTCGTCATCCGCGGCGACTTGAACAAGGTCTCGATCGGGAACCGCACCAACATCCAAGATCGCACCGTGATCCACACGTCGAGCACGGCGACCCCTGGTTTGGCCCCTGGCACGTCCATCGGCAACGACGTCACGGTCGGCCACGGCGCCATCTTGTACTCATGCACGGTCGAAAACAACGTGTTGGTCGGCATGGGTTCGATCGTTTTGGACGGCGCGTTGGTCGAATCCAACTCGATCTTGGCCGCCGGCACAGTCGTGCCCCCGGGCCGCCGCATTCCGTCGGGCCAAGTACGTCGTCGTTGTCTAACTCTGCCTTGCATGCTCATGCTCACGCTGCGCCTTGTAGTTGTGGGCCGGCAGCCCCGCGCAATACGTCCGCGACGTCAGCGAAGACGAAGTCGCCGACTTGGTCAAGCAAGCGGCCGAATACACCAAGTTGGCGCAAACACACAGCGACGAATTCTTGCCCTACGGCACGGCCTACTTGGATGTACGCACCCCTTGCTCCCCCTCGTCCTCATCGATCAACCTAGGCTGAACGCATCAAGGCACAAGGCGGTCATTTGTAAGAGAGAAACCATGTCGCTCCTTTATAAACCAAACGACTCGCTGTCTTGTTTCACGGATCGTCGTCTTGCATGTGGCGGCGACGCGTCATGGCTTTTTTTGCGCGCGACTTGAACGCGACTGGCGCGGCCACCACGGGTCCGTCGTCTGCGTCGGCGCGCTTGGTCGTGTCGTCGTCGAGCGCAATGCCCTTGTAGCTCCCGCCCCATGGATTGAACGCGCCCATCGCGTTGTCGGCGAGGAGCGATTCCTCCATGAGCATTTCGTTGTCGCGCTCGAGCTGGAGCGCCGGCTTTTGCGCCTCGAACGCCGCGACCTCGGCTTGCCGCGCCGCCGCGTCGGCCACTTCGTCCACGACCCGCACCGACACGGTTGACCAGCTGCCGTAGCCCGGGGCTTGCTCGACGACGGCGGCGGGCGCCGTCCCGGACACGGTCTCATGCAGTCGATGGAGAAAGTCGGCGGTTTGGTCGGCCTGCGTTGGCACGACCATGCCAACGGGCATCGTGAGCGGGATGCGCAGTGCGTCGGCGCGGACGTTCTCGATCGGCGGCGCCGTCGGCATGTCGCGCCGCTGGACGTGGAAGTGCTTGAACTTTGCCTGGGTCTCGTGGACCGTCGTCGTGAAGATGCGCGTGATGGTCACGGGCACCCACGCGTCGTCGTCGTCGAGCCAAACCTCACAGGCCTTGCCCTTGGTGAGTTTGCTCTACACGCACAATGAGGTTTCTCCATGAACCTGGTGTGATGGACGCTACCTCATGCGCTTGGCCTTCGAGGTAGACGACACCCCGGACGGTGTAAAAGCCCTTGGATTTTTCGGCCTCGATGGGAGGAATGTCGTCGACGGGAAGCGCAGCGGTGGGTGGCGGCGGCGGCAGGGCACTCGTGGACGATGGCGGCGGTGGAGGCGCCGCAGAGGAGCTTGGTGGCGGCATGGGTGGCGGCGGCGGTCGCGGGCGACGCTGCTTGGATTTACTTGTTCCCTTGAGTGCGAATGCGACTGGAGCAGGCGGTGGCGGCGCAGCAGGTCTGACAGCAGTAACAACGGGTGGCGCAGATGAGTAGTAGTAGTGGGCAACGGGCGGTGGCGCCGCCTGCATGTAGTGCGGCCGCGGCGGCGGAGGTGGCGGGGTTCGCTTCCGCGGTGGCGGCGGCGGTGGGATCTCGTCGTCGTCGTCTTCGAGATCCTGGAATGTGGGGAGCATGGGGCCGGCGCCAATGGGGACGTCGTAAATATGTGGTGACGGTGCAACCGACTCGCCGCGCATGTCCATTGCGAATCGCGCGCGCGCATCCTATACCAGCATGAGATTGTCATGGGAGGAGGAGGATCGAAGTACGCGTTCAATTTGGCTGAGTTCCTTTTGCTTTTCCTGCTCTTCGCGGTCGGCAATGGCCTTCCCAGCAGCGCGGTGTTGGGCATTCTTGTGCACGCGGTCCTTGTGCTTTTGGCTCGACTCGTGGTTGCGGATGCTCTACAGGCATCGTGTGAGATGGTGAAGATGACACATCGCGGTCTTACGATGCGGTCGCCCTGGATCCAAATATTGCACTGCGGGCACATGTGCTTTTCATGGGTCATGATGCCAGACGCTTTGCCGTGGACGAAAATGTGGAATTCGAATTGTGAACCTGTTCGAATGGCGAGTTTACCTTGTCGAACGATTTTTCATTAAAGTAATTTACCAGTGTGTTGTGTCGGATGTCACAACGCAGGGATCACAACAGAGTCGCGATGAGGCGAGATGGGGAACCCTCGATGCAAATCGATGGGCGTACCTCGACCACCAAAGCATACATGGGACATGGGGCGAGCATTCCTCCACATGAAGACGCTCTTGAACCACCCCATGCGCCGTGTGTAGCACGAAAGCGTCCGACTCTGAGCACCTGACCTCCATGCGTGCGCAGACTGGCTGAACGGATTGCTGGGTCAGGAGTCCCTTGGGAGTCCTGACTCTGACCAAGTTTCGGTCGTTTCACGTGGCGAAACATCGGTGAAACGACCCAAGTGGTTATCTGGATTTCGAGATATCGGCGGGTTTGTGGCATGGACACCCGACAGGCGTCGCTCCCGTCGATGCCGCGCAGTAGCATGGCGGGGGCGTTGGGGGCCGTGCGGCAACTCCAAGACGACTACGGGTCTCTTGACGTCATGCTGCCACCGCCCACGTCGTCGTCGTCCCCAACGGCCGCGCGCAAGGCGACCAAGTCCAAGGCAGCTCCGACCAAACTCCCGCCCGCCGGGACGTCACCGCCGCGCACGAAATCGATCGTCCGGGGTCGGAAAAACTCGAGCGGGTCCCTCGCGCCGCTCGTGCCCGACGCACTCGTCGTTTCCGACACCACGGGCACGTTCTCACGCGTCGACGACGCGACGACCGTCACGATCGCCGGTTCGTTTCTCGACGACAACTTGGCGACGCCAGTCGCAATTGAGTTCCAACTGGCCGGTGACCTCGTCGCGCACGACAACGCGCAGCCGTTCCTGCTCCCGCTGGACGAGATGATGGAGGCGCAGGCCGCAGCAGTCGGCGCGCTCCCGCCGCATCCGGAGGTGGACATCACGACCAGCGTCGTGCGAAGCCAGGGCTCACTCCCGCTCTTCAACGTTGTCGTGAAAGGCAAAGTCAAGGAGAGCGTTGGCGCCGCCAACAAACTCGCGTGGGAGACGGCGCGCGAGGCCAAGAAAGCGTTCCTCGACGCGCGGTTCTACATGGAGCGCAAGAAGGACAGCCTCGCGCCCGACTACGACCGCCTCTACAAGCACTACGCGCCGCTCGTGGCGTCCGTGGTTGCCGCGCTGCGGCAAAGTCTCCCGCCGAATCCATCGCCGCGCGTCTTTGCGGGCCGCGCGCTCGCGTTCACGCAAAGCCTCCCGTACGAGAAGGCCGAGGGTGGGTTCCGCCGCCCGCTCTCGGTCCTCACGGAACTGCGCGGCAACTGCGGCAGCAAAACGACGCTCTTCCTCGCACTCATGCACCACGCGTTCCCGACGCTTGAGAAATGCGTCTGCTGCGTCCCCCACCACGTCTTTGGCGGGATCAAGATCGACAAGGTCGAAGGCGACACGATGGTCGGCGACGACAACCAATTTGTCGCCGTCGAGCCGGTCGGTCCCGGACGCCTCAAAGTGGGGCAGACGCGCGCGGCCGCGCTGTCGGCGCGCCATGCGAAGAAGGCGGAACCCGTGATGATGCCGGCGGCCGCGGGGCGAACGCAATCGTCGAGGATGGACTATGGGACGAAGCGGTGAGATCGATCGCACCGACATAATCGAATTATTTATTTTATACTCTTGAGCACACAGTCGTTTTGGTGACAAATTGCCCATTTTTTCGCCCTTTTTCAATGCCCGAAACGCCACACTCTTATTTCCCGCGATCTTGCGTGGCCAAATGCAGCATGCAACACACTTGATGAATCGGCAGGAAATGTGCCGCCTCCGCCAAGGCATACGGCAAGATGTCAAGATGTCGGATGTCATGCACATGACTTCTCGTCAGACGGAGAAGCCCTCAGCAAGCCGTCCCACAGGTAGAGGGGCCCCGCATGACCTTGTGTGATCTTATTGTATTGTGTCAGCCACGGCACCGCCGCTTCCGCCAGACCCCCACCACGACGTCCCCTCAGAGAAGCGCCCCAACATATTCAAGCATGCGCTGCATTATCAAATGCCTTCCCGTCCCCACAAAGGCCGCCGTCCGCTGCCGTCCAAGGCGGACGACGCTGCCGTGGCTGAGCAACTGCACCATGTTTGTCTCCCTCCTTCCACATGCCGTCCATGTCCTTTATTTATTAGCTCAAGCAATACTATGAAGAACGCGTGGTCGTCTTGACGAAGCGATGCACGGAAGCGGAAACGCGGCTGCGGCAACTCGAAGCGGACCATGCCGATGCCAACAACGATCTCCAGCATCTTCAGGTATAGAGTCGTTTAGGTCCACCGTCGTCCATGCGTCCGACGACGACAGGTCCTCACCAACTCCCAACACGATCAATTGGTCGCTGCCAACCAAGAATACACGAGTCTCCTCGCGTGGTGCCGGTGCATCATCATCCAGTCGCTTCTTCTCATGCGGGAGTAGGGAGCGCGAGGCGCGGTGGCAGCAGACCGAGACGCAGGCGGCGGCGGTCGCCGCGCGGAACGAGGCGCTCGTGCGGCAGATCCAAGAGCTCGACGACGCGCGACGGGCGTTTGAAGTCGAGTGGATGGCGCAGCGAGAGGCATGGACGCGGCGGCAGGATGAGGTAGACGACACATGGACTTGGTCGACGCCTACATGATGGACATTTAGACTACCATCGAGATGGACCACATGCTTCAAACCCAAACGCTCCTCCGAAACGAAGTCCAGTTGAAGGAAGCGAATGCCGCCGACGCCAAAGCGGCGCGGGACCAAGCCGACGGCGACGCGCAGGCGCTCAAGCACATGTACGACGAGATGAAGCATGCGGATCTCACTCTTTTGCATCCATGTCGTAGCAATGCCTCGCTTCTCGATGACATGGATCAACTCAAGCACCGCGTCGTCGCGTTCGAGGGACAACTGCAGGTGTCTTGCGCATCCTCTTCATGAGATGGTGAAGATGACAAGTAGATGGAAGGCGAGTTCAAGCGATCTCTTGTGGCCGAGTGCGAGGCGCTCGCGGCGCAAATCCAAGCCGAGCGCCACGAGTTTGAAGGACGCCTGGTGCGTGACGCGCACGCGTCACAACTCATGGCTACGTAGATGCAAGAAAAAACCGACTGTCAGCGGCAGCTCGAAGCGTTCCGGGAACGCGACTTGGCGTGTCGCACGTTTGCACAAAAATGTAGTCGCTTGGCCAACGACTTGCAAGTGGCAACGGCGAGATGCGCGCGCGCCGAGGGAGCGGCGCATGCCGCGAGTGCCGCCGCGGACGTGCGTGTAGACATACGAGATGCAAGGAAACGCTTCGAGTAGGAGCGGAAGGAATCGATGCGGATGCTGCAGACCGAAGTGGCGCGGCTCGAAGGCAAGCTGCGGGACGAGCGGGCCGCGGGCGAGGTCAAGGACGCCGCGATGACCAAGTTGAAAAAGTATGCGCATGACGAGATCCTCGTGGATACGATGAAGCGATGATGTGGTTGCGCAGGGAGATGGCCGAGCTGCAGGCGCAGCTCCATGAAGAAGACGAGCGGCGACTGGACGCGCAAAAAGAAGTTGGCGCGCTGCAGCAGCGGTACGCGTGCCTTGCGTTGGAAGAGAATCAAGGAGGACGATGTAGGATTGCGACGCTCCGCCGCGACAACATGCAATTGGTCGGGCGGTTGGAATCACCGCTGCCACTGCATCATGCTAACTTCGCAGTGTTGTAAATGGACGAGTCATTGGCAGTGATCAATGTCGTAGACGTAGCAGAGGAGACCGACATAGCGATCGCTCCATGACGGCGTCCATCCTTGCACGTGAAACTAGAGGACGTGGTTGAAGATGGAGATATTTGATGGGACGGCACGTACCCCAACGGAGATGATCGTTGTGTGCGGGGGAGACTGCGCGAGGAGTCGCTTGATGTTGACGTTGAGCGTCTCGGCAAATGCATAGACAATCACGATCGAGGTCTTGGCGGGGAGTCGGAACGCAGGATCGACGATGTCGCCGATGGAGATCTCGATGGACGCGTCGAGACCCACCTCCCGCACCTTGTCCATGGCCAAAGCGGCTACCTTGGGGTCGTATTCGATGCCGACGGCGCGGCATCCAAATGTTTGCACGCCGTAGATGATCCACCGGGCGTCGCCGCAGCCGAGTTCCACGACGAGGTCAGCGGCCGTCACGTGCGGCCGCAGTCGCTCCCACACTTGGACGACCATCTCCATAGGGGATGGACTGAAGGGTGCGATGCAGACGACGTCCTGGGGGAGGGCGGCGGCATATCGTTCCTTGGCGGCCGCGAGCACAAGAGCCTTGATGTGCTGCTTCCGCGCCGCCATGCCAATCCGGTTACAAGGTCATCCGGATACATTCGAAGACATACACAAAATTCAAACATCTACTTGGCTGCCTTCATCGCAACCACGGAGCGCCCCATGTCTTCCTCCCACTTGACGAGGCTGTGGAGGAAGTCCGCGAGCTCCTGCGAATCCGCGGCGTTTCCTTCGCGGTTGTCTTCCAACTGCTTCACACTCTCTTCCACCCGCTGGATGAGCGCCTTGTGCTCCATCTCGATCTCTTGCACCATTGCGTTGATCTCCGACTTCATTGTGGTGACGTCAAGCGCCGACGATGGCGGCGCCGCTGGCTCCGCGATGGGATGGATACGCGTGGTGCTTTCTGTCGTCGTCTTCTTTCGCTCCGTCGTTGACGACTTGACCTGCACAACGTACTTGGACGCCTGCATCTCCTTGGGTCAACAAGACACGCAGAATGGAGGCTGCCCACCGGATGCTGCTGCTGCTCGTTGACGCTCAGCCCGTCGTTCGAGAGAATCGTCGTGCGGGCCATAACTTCTTGGCAGTAGAGATACAACGGGAGGAAGACGCGTGGGCCCAAGATCGGCGTCGCAAAGACAATGTTCTGGGTCACATCGTCAGCCATGAAGGAAGGATCGACGAACATGCAGAATATGGTCGAGAATGTCGGCGCCAAGCGTCTCTGTCTTTGTTTCTTGGGCATGAAGCAGCGATTCCTTTTGTTCCAAGTAGGCTACGAGGGACGTCACAACGCACTCGCGTGGGGCGACGACGACCCACCGTTGGCAAAACACGCAATGAGCATGTGCTACAACAATGTTGTTGTGACGTCATCAGCACTGATGACGTATACCATGATGACGAGCACGATCAACGAGACAAAGAAGAGAAAGAAGAGCGGGCCGAGGACGCGGTTGCCTTCGTAGATTTCTTCAGCGTCAAACTTAAGCGTGAAGATCCCCATGAGCGCATAGCTACGAGATAATGATGACGTCATCACGTTATCGGGCGATCACGTACAAGCTGTTCATGAGGACACTATAATGACGCAGCATCGTGCCAAAGGCCTAGGGACATGTCTCAATGACAGACCCCATAGGACCGTCGCACGATTGTAAACGCGAGGCTCCCGCCAAAGAGCAAGATTGCAATCATGACAAAGAGGCCAATGAGTTCGTCGACGGCGCTCGAGACCGTGGACGTGAGCATGCTAAACGTGGGGATGACTAGTCGTATATGTCAGCATGCGTCATCATCTGTCCACGACGACGCACACGCGAGAAACTTGAAGATTTTCAGGATCGAGAGGAAGCAGTTGAGGCTGTTGACACTCTTCGACATGTAGTCGTAGTACGCGCTTGCGCTACGGGTATGTCATCGTGACAGATCATAAGTGTCGCACCGGATGTTGAAGTACGCGTCGTCTTGAAATGTCGACGGGAGCGTGCTGTAGACGAGCGTTTCGAAGACGACGACAACAAAGAAGAAGACAATGTTGATGTCGTTGGTGATGTTGCCGCGGACGCTGTAGTACTTGATGCCGGCGGTGCGCAGCGCTTTGACGGCCGCCACTGCTTGGCCGAGCACGACGAGATAGAGCAACACGTTGCACGCAAAGACGGCAATGTCCTGGAACGTTTGGAGAACAAGATACGGTCGGAACGGACGGACTGAGACGGTGGGCATGAGGCCACCGCTGTCGGTATGTTCCAAAAAGAGACGAACGACCGCGACGACGTCGGCATGGGGGTTGTACACACTCAAATCGATAAAAATGGCGCGCGTCGCCATGTCCCAAAACCTAGCCACCATATGAGTCACATCTCTGGCTTTCCAAGATTGGCCAGACTTGTTTTCACGGAGTTCTTCGATCGCTGCCAAGACCGTGCAGTTGGTCTTGGTGCTGACGTTGCACGTTGCGTCCTCCTGGTTGGGCAACTCGACTGTGAACGTCGGGCCAGGGTAGACGCGGTTCGTGATGGAAATATACGATGGTTCGTTCACGTGCGTATGTGCCGACTCGTACGGCTCGCGGCCCAAGCCAAAGCTTTCGGTGCTGTCGGTCGCTGACGAATATTCGGGAAAGCAGAGCGTGGCGCCGGCGGCGGCTAGATTCGGACATGGCTCGCCGTGGACACGGACCTCATCACAGGGTCAGGACGAGGTGGAGGATGGCAGGCCTACTTGACCGAGGCGAATCGTGCCGAGGATGCGACCAAAGCCACCGAGGTAGCCCTGGCCTCCATAGAGCGGTGCATTTGCATGCGACGTCGTATCGCCATCAAACGAGTCGCCGCCGTAGATGGCGCCGTAGAACGGGTTTTCTGCCCCAAACGATCGTCAGGCTCAATGGTGCGTCCTCTCGTACCAAGGTATTCGTAGAGCTCGTCGAGGTTCGAGACATCGTCGTACGCCTTGTAGACGGACGTATTGACAAGGTGAAAGTTTTTCTCGACGAGGTGGCGGCGCACAAGCGTGGCAAACTTGAACATGTCGTCGCCGTTTGTGTTTTGAATCACGACGACGAGGAAGAGGACGAGAAAGATGACATAGTTGACCTGGTCATCGGTGACGAGAGAGAGAGAGAGGATATGGACACTACCATTTCATGAATCTCCTTTTTCGCAGCGAGCTTGTGCTTGGCATGCGCCGTCAAGTGGGCCATCATGTGGTTCACAGGCGATGATGTCGGCTTGAAGAGACTGGCGGTGCGGTCGCCCGTCTTGAGCGAGGCCGCGCGGTCGCGCTCGAGCCGCGCATCAATCGTCGCGGCGGCCGACTGCATGTTTTTGGTGTCGTTTGTCGTTTCAACCTTACAAGTCGCTGCCATCTGAAACCGACACCTTCATGGAGACGACCAAGGCCGTGGCGGTCGACGCGCCCGCCGCGGGTGACAACAACAACGTCGAGGAGACCCCCGTCGATGATGGTACCGATCCCGCTTCCTCGTCCGGCGACGAGTCGACACATGTTCGCGTGGACTTGCCGCCGCGAGTGGACGTGCTCCACCAGCTCCATGCGACCGAAGGCGAGCAAGAACAGGGTCACAAGTTGCTGCAACACTGCAAGGAGCTAGACTCGTTGGATGCGATCCAGGGACTCGTGCGGGAAGGCGCGCCGGTGTGCTTCTTGACGACCGCGGGGTGGACGCCGCTTGCCGTCGCGTGCTTTCACGGTCGCTTGGAGGTCCGTCGGTCGAAAAAGAGGAATGCGACAAAGTGTTTTGTGTGTCTAGATTGTACAGTACCTCTTGGGCATTGGCGCCGCCGACTTTTATGCGCAGATGAAGCGGCAGGCCGCCATCAAGACGTCCGGTGGAGAGAAAGTGACGACCGCGGCCAAGAAACCCATCCAACAAAACACGCCGCTGCATTGGGCGTGCTACAAATCCCATGCGCAGGTCGCGTGCGCGCTTTTGGCGTGGGGCTTCTCGGTTGAAGACGCCGACTCGTGCGGCAACCGCGCGTTGCACCTCGTTTGCTCGAGCGGCAACTTTGACATGATCCAGGTGGTTCCCCACATGCACGCCTTGTCTTACGCGATGCGTAGATCATTTTGGCGCATGGCGCGGACGTGAGCGCGAAAAACATGTACGGAAACACGCCGCTCGATCTCACGACCGACCCGGCGTGCCGCAAGCTGCTCAAGAAGATGCAGTCCCAGACGCAGTGCGACTTGTGCAAGGAAGCCTTTTCGCGCACGCGCCGCCCGAGCATGTGTCACCAATGCCACACAATCTACTGCAACATGGAGCCATGCACCGTGAGGTAGACAATTTCGTGGCATATGAGGTGCGTGATATGAGGTGCTAGCGTGGACGTGCCGTGGAACAGCACGGATAGCGCGATGCATTCGGTGCGCTTTTGCAAAGAGTGTATGCAAACACTTTCGAGTGTCGAATCCGAGTTGCAGTCGGTCCTCGCGGCCAAGCGCGCGCGCGTGGATGGAAGTCTGGTCGAAATTCATGCGCTCGAGATCGAAATCCGTACCGCTGAAATCCCCATGACGACACCCGGGGTACGAGGTCGAGGGGCGATGAGATGATGACGCCATGGAGGACAGGTGGAGCCGCCCCTCGTCGCACCCGACGCGTCAACACCGACGACCGACAAGGACGCGCATGTGAAGAAGCTCATTCACGCACTTGCCAAGCTAGAAAGTGACGTGGCCGACGTCGAAGCACTGCAGACGGCGATTTCCGACGCCGAAGAGAAGAAAGCCAACATGCGATGGATCGAAGACGCGCGCGGCGCGTACGTCCAGCTCACGGCGCACATGGCCCTCGTGAACGAAATCAAGCGTCTTCTCATCGAGCGGTGCGCATTCGGTCCCCCGCCTTGATCATATGCCTCACATCCTCCCGTAGCCCCATCAGCGTCCGGTCGACGATCGAGTCGTTGCGGCGCGCGTGGGAAGAGGCCAAGGCCCACCACGTGAACGTGATCCTCCTCGAAGCGGCGCAGCGTGTGATCGTGATGGCTGAGAGCGAAGTGAGTTTGTACGGGTACTACATGCTCGCGGCGCGCATCGAGATTGGGGCCAAGAAGTACGCAAACGACATGCACAAGTTGAGCCATGCGATCGCGGCGGTCGACGACAAGGGCGTGAACGAGACGCTGCTAAAAAACGCACGCGTGCTGCGCGACAAATTGTATGCCGAGGTAGGGCGGAACCAACTCTACTAGCTCATCTTGGGCGTAGATGGCGATGGAGGAAGCGCTCATGCCGTTCCACGAAGACACCAACATGGACGCGGCCCACGTCAATTATGTGTTTGTGGACGGGAAATCGTTTCCGACGTTGCTGGAAGCACTCACGCACCGCAACCACGTGATCACGATGGCCGTGGTACGCCAGCAACAAGTTTGAATGTACCGGTGTGACGTAGCAACATTTCTAGGACATTGGAACAAAGATGGACGACACGACGCCCATCTCGCACGAGCTGCTCGAACACGGCAAGGACTTGTTGGCGAAATTGAAAAAGGACATCAAGGACGAACAAAAGGTAGTGCATGGCCGCCACAAGTGCAACGTTGACCTTGCATGCTTGACTAGCACGAAGACGAACGACGCAAGCTGGAAGAGGAAGCCGCGGCCAAGGCTGCCAAGAAAGGCAAGAAGGGCAAAAAAAAGAAGTAGACGAGAGCCATATCATGCTCATGAGGACGCTGGTCTTGTGCTTGATGACGCGTGTGTCAGGGCAACAACAAAAGACAGAATTGATCGACAACCGCATAATTGATTAAGAGTCATCGCGTTGATTGGATTCGGGCACGAAACTATGGGGGACTTGGCAAATGAGGGGTGGTGTATTCACTTAAACAATGGAACCAGCGTTCGCGGCGATACGAGGCCACAAGTCGGCGCATTCCTTGCCGACGGGACCGGTGATGGCCGAGCCCTTCATTTCACCCTTGGGGTTGACAATGACACCAGCGTTGTCCTCAAAGTAGAGGAAGACACCATCACGGCGCTTCCACGCCTTGCGTTGGCGGATGACGACGGCAGGCATGACCTTCTTACGCAACTCCGGCTTACCCTTCTTGACCGAGCACAAGCACATGTCACCGACACCGGCAGCAGGCAAGCGGTTCAAACGACCCTTGATACCGCACACGGCGATGATCATCAACGACTTACCGCCGCTGTTGTCGGCGCAGTTCAAGACGGCAGCGACGGGCAGACCCAACGTCATGCGGAACTTTTGACCAGACACAGTAGCACGACCTAGAGCACATCACACCTGCCATTAGACACCCATCTTCCCTGTCAACATGATGCTCTTCATGTAGGATCACACACATACCAGCGCTCATTCTTGTTTCGTGTTTGAATCACAACTAAAATGGCATCCGCGATGGCATGTTTCCCTCGAAACCATTGGCTCCCGCCTCCATTCAGTCTCTCCACCAATCATGTTTCGCCTCCCCTAACCCTTTCGATACAAGCACAAGGTCTCTCGTTACAAGCACTCACCGGATAGAGCCGTGGTATCCGGCAATCGGACTTGAGCAGAGTCATCCTGATAAGTACGAATCGATGACCCATTCGAAAAGCTCGATCGAGCCCCATCGCACCCTCGTTGCATATGCCAGAGGTGGCCCCATGCATGGCGTACGCTGTGATGGTGCGTTTGGCGGCTTCCACGAATCAAATGGGAAGAACCGCGAGGGATGAATTACGTACTTTAGGGAAAACGCATATCGGACTTGAGAGGGTAGTTTGGCAGCGCCGAGTGAAACGAACAGTATTTCAGCCAATAGGATTGCAGGATTGTCGTGTCGTGTGATTGGATTGGCTGGGCGGGTCTCTTGAACAGGCGTGCAAAAGATCACCCGAGAGTCGAAGCGGCGGCGATCATGTACACGGCCAAGCCCAAGACAACGCTCAAGGCCAAGCAGGCCCAAGAAGCTGCAAAGACCAAAGTGAAGAAGGGACCGACGGTGGAAGAATGCGTGGGGAAGCGGGACTTTACGGGGGCGGCGACGATTCTCGAGTTCAACGTCAAGAGCGAAGACACCAAGACTGACGACAAGCGCATGCATCTCTTGTGGCTTGCATACTGCTACTTCCACTTGGGGTTGTACCAGCGAGCGTTGGACACGTATGAAGAAGTGCGTGATCCGCCCGACGAAGTCTTCCTCTTTCGCGCGTGCTGCATGTACTATCTCCAGTTGTACAAGGAAGCGATGAAGGAAGCACTCAAGGGACCGACGGCCAACCCGCTTCAGAACCGCATCTTGTTTCATTGTGCGCACAAACTCGGCGACGAAGACAAATTGCTCGTGTACCATCAAAAGCTGTCGCAGGCCAAGGAAGACCAGTTGAGTTTGGCGGCGATCCATTACCTTCGCAACCACTTTCAAGAGGTAGGTCGATGTCGTCATTGTTGTCGCTCATGTGTGTCTAGGCCACCGACATTTACAAGCGTCTCTTGCTTGAAAACCGCGACGACATTGCACTCAACGTGTACGTCGCCATGTGCTACTACAAGCTCGACTACTACGACGTTTCGCTCGAGATCATGCAAGCATACCTCCAGGCCTTTCCCGACTCGGTCATTGCAATAAATGTCAAAGCCTGCAACCAGTTCAAGCTCTATAATGGCAACGCGGCCAAGGACGAGCTGCGTGTGCTCACCGACAAGGGCTACAACATTGAAAACAACGACCTCGTGAACCACAACATGGTCGTGTTTGACGACGGCCAGAACGCGCTGCGGGCGCTGCCGCAGTTGGTCGAGTCGTTTACGGAAGCGCGGCTCAATTTGGTGGGTCGACTCTCGTCGTTGTCTTTTCACGGGCGAATGGTGTAGGTGATCTACTACCTCAAACACAGCAAGGTGCAAGAAGCGTTTGATTTGATCAAGGACGTCGAGCCGTCGACACCGCAAGAGTACATCCTCAAGGGCGTTGTTCATGCCACACTCGGCCAGCAGTCAAATTCGCGCCAGCACATCAAGACCGCCCAGCAGTACTTTCAACTCGTGGGGAGTTCGCCCACGGAATGCGACACGATCCCGGGCCGGCAGTGTATGGCGTCGTGCTTTTACTTGCTCAAGCAGTTTGAAGACGTCAACATTTACCTCAACTCAATCAAGCAGTACATGTACAACGAAGACGACTTCAACTGGAACTTTGGCGTCTCGCTCTGTAACACGGGCAGCCACGCCGAGGCGCTCGAAACGCTCTTGCGGGTATGTCGTCACCGTCGTCGTCATCGTCATCGTTATCGTCATCGCCGTAGATCACCAAGGACGAGTACAAACACGACTATTGCTACATCTCATGGCTCTGTCGGTGCTACATTTTGAACGCCAACCCGTCCAGTGCATGGGATTTGTACTTGAAACTCGACAACTCGGACGAATCGTTCAACTTGCTCCAGCTCATCGCGCACGACTGCTACAAGGTATCGTGACATATCCGCGTGCCACGTCATCATGTCTCAGATGGGTGAATTCTTTTACGCGGCCAAAGCGTTCGATGTGCTGGAACGACTCGACCCAGACCCCGAGTACTGGGAGGGCAAGCGCGGCGCGTGCGTTGGTGTCTTTCAAAAGGTCGTCGCGGGCAAAGCGTCGCACGTCGAACTCGAAGAAGTGTTTGGGATGCTCAAGACCAACAACAACCCCCAAGTCGAGTACATTGTCCGCATCATGAAGAAATGGTGCACGGAAAATGGCATTTCGCTCTAGGATTCAACACGAGTGCATACATGTACTTGGGATTTTTACAGCAACGTTGCCGCGGGGCGCTCGGCGTCGCACATTTCACAGAGGCCAGCGCCCGTGTCGTTGACGAGCGTGCACGTGTCACAGACCCACGACGCCGCAACACTTTGGCGTCGGTGGCCAGCAATCGCCGAATGCTCAAACCCGACTTCGACCTCGTTGGTTACAATCTCGAGCACGTCGTCGGGTGTTTCGTCCGTGAGCGCTTTGAGGTAGAGCGTGTCGTGAGCTTGGATCCTACAGCATGACTTCCGTGACGCGTCGTTGTCACACGAGTGTGTACCCTGCGTGTTTGAGCGACGTGGCGTTGTCGAGCAACTCGCCTCGAAAGTAGAGCAATTGGTGGCTCGGGGCCGTGTCGCACGTTTCAAAGAGGCGATGCTTGAGTAGCGACACCGTGTCGTCGGCGCTGCAGCACACTTCGTAGGTTGGGTTGGTCTTGCGGCCACTGCGGCTCGACCGCCGGCGCTGGGGTTGATCGGACGCCACGTCCGTGTCAGTGCCGAGACCGTTCGGGATGGCCTAGGCCAAGCAATGATTCGTTGACCACGAGGACGAGCACAGTACCTCCTCTTCGCGCAATGCGATAATGTTGACGGGCTGGTTCTGAAAGTCGAGCGACAGCGCGAGCTGGTTGGTTTCTTGTTTGAGTTCACACACACTGCATCGGACGGCAGGAATCGCGACAAACCCGCGGACCTTATTGATTTTGCCCCATTGGACGTCGCCGTTGCCGTGCAAGATAAAACTCAATGGCGCGTCAGCCGTGTACACTTGACTCAATTCGTTCCACTCATCCAGCAAAACGACTGCGGCGTCGACCGTCGCTTGCTTTTTGTGGCCGCGTCGCTCGATTTGATCCAAAATGTGCATCGGGACAACACATTTGTCTACGCCATCACGCATGAGGATGTAGGGGGAACGACGGAACGTACCATGCTCGCATTGAAAAGCATTTGGAAGGGAGGTTGGAGCCGTCACATGAACGTGGTCAATATAAGCCTTCCATTGCTCGAGCCACGCGTGCGAGACCAGTGCCAAGGGTTTGTCGGTCGGCAAAACGTCGTGGGGGCTGCTAGCCTGTCGTTTGAACAAGCGAAAGAGCGCGGGTTTCTCAGCGAGCAATCGATTGCGGTCGTTCCTGGCCATGGTTTCCGCCATGTGCTGGGTCGAAGCGTCGTCCATACACTGGACGCAGTCGGACGTCGTTGGTTTGGGAAACGTCGCGCCGACCGCGTACTCGGACGCGAGGACGGCCCACAAATCCGACGAAATCGAGCGGTACTGCGGTCGTTTCTTGGGCTGCAAGTTCCCATGCGAGCACGCGAGGTCTTGGTTGATCGTCATCGACGCCATCCATTCTTGGGCTTCGTCGACTTTGGCTCCGGGTTGCTTGATCGCGAGCGCGTCCTGGAGGCAAATCTTCCACGACGAGACCCATTTCCGACTGATCAAGTACGCTTCCTCTGTGTGGTTCAAGAGCTCGAGGTTGCGCTTCCATCGCTCTTGTTTGCCGAGTGAGACAAGCGACTGCCGCTGGCTCAGCACGACGCACTCGTCGCACCTACAAGGTCTGGTCAAGCTCGAGGCGGCCGTGCCTCGTGTACCAATAATTGTGCGACGACAATTCGATTGGCGTCGTTGCGCTCGAGCACAATTCGCGGTACAATTGGAGCGAGACGCGTTTGAGCCGATGGCTCTTGTTTGGATGGAGCTTGTTGTGTTCACACAAATAGGGCTCGAGGTCCATGACAGGTGCCGTGTCCTTGGCAATGTCGGTCCCGAGCACCCACTCTTGTAGATGGGCTGCGTCGACCCAGTAAAACGGCGACTCGGGCACGGGTGTTTCGAAATGAAAGTCGTATTTCACTTTTCGGATCGCAACGAGTTCGTGAAGTTCCGTCATCTACGGTCCACACATGAGCCTACGATATGGTGTGTGTGTCGACCTTGGCACGATGGGTCGCAACGTCTTGCTGCAGCCTCGCATTGGCAGTCTCGACTTCGTGGATCAACGCCGGCGCCGGCAAGACCTCGTCCGTCGCGACCAGATGGTCTTCCCGCGTGTAGATCAACATGTACGCTTCCTTGGACGCGCCAAATGCCGACGGTTGCATCTCCTCCACGTTCGTGTCGTCAAAGGCAAACCATTGGTTGGACGTGGGGTTGAAAATGTTGGCCGTGTAATGGCCGGCCGACGCCGTGGACCCGCGGTGGTTGAGCACACCCACGAGGCGGTACTGGGCGTTGGCTTGCTTGGCCTGCTTGACAAGGTCGCGCGTGTTGAGCGTCAAGGGGATTTCGATCGCGTCTTGGACCTTCTTCTTCGTGTACGTCTTGACGTCGTAGACAAATCGCATCAAGTGAAGCATGAGCGTGGGCGGGAGCGTGCTTTCTTCAATCTCAATCTGCCGCGTCGCGTCTTGCTTGGACGCGCACGCGTCGCAAAAGTATTGGTTGTCGCCGTAGAGGAGCTCGGGCGACAAGTACGACTGCCGACAAGAGATGAGACGACGGCAGGCGAGGACGCAAGCACGTACTTGGAAGGAATCGTGGACAGACGGGTGGCCTTTGATGTTGAGCGACTAGAGACACACACATGTCAACACAAGCGACAGGGGACACGCACACAATTTCATAGTACGAGCTGCTGCGGGTCGACCGCGCGCAGCACGTGGAACACGTGGTCACGTAATGCATACTCCCTCGAAAGTGCGTGTCAATGTGATTCCAATGGACGCGGTGCTTGGAGTAGACAAAGATGGATTGCAAATGCGTGAGGAAGAGCTTGGTGAATTCCTAGAGACCATGTTGGACATGAGACAAGAAAAGTGTGGACGTACGTGCGCATCCTGTTGCATGACGTTGTTGAGTTCCAACGTCGCGGCAAAGTCCTGTGGGTCAACGTACGAGAGTGCCCCCAATTGCATCTGGGCAAACAGCCGCTGGAGGGCATGCATTTGCGCCAAGAGCGCCGCGTTCACATGCTGGGTTTGCTTGGGTTCCCATTCGTGCACGGCGCGCCGGAACGACAAGTTCATGAACAGACACTGTACCATGCTGTTGACATAGCATGTTGCACCCAAATTGCGCAGCCCGCATGGACGAGCCACGGCGATTGCATTGTTGTTGTCGTCGGAGGGACATCTCAAATTCTCGGATGGATCCGGGCCGAGGTCCGCAAGCACCGACGGAGTCGACTTCCAAATCCCCTGCCCATATGCCATCAACCACAGCAATCGTCCACATGCACGTACGTCTGTGTGTTCACCCAGCCCGAAGAGGCAGTTGGGGTTGTCGACGCAGTTGCGGCGTGGACGGGGCGCTCGATGCTTCTTCCCCGTTGTCGGCCCTGCTTTCTTGGCAAGACTGACCGATGGATGATGCTCGTCCATGCAACATACATGGGAGCGGATGCCGTATGGATCCACCGTGTCGACGGTCTTTGCTACGTCGGGGCCGCCGTCCTTCGTCGTCGACCGCTTTCGCTTCTGCGGGCTCATGGGGTGAGACAACAATAATTATATCGGTCCACGTATACAAACACCAAGTGAAATTCCATTTGGGTGCGTCTTTCATGGCCCCGTTGCATCGGGTCGTTCGAAATATTCTTGGCGCCACATTCGGTCGATTTCGCGCCCTTTTCTTTCTTCTCTGGTTCAAGCGCTTCTTCGTCCATGCGACTCAACGCAAAGTAGACAAGGATGCATCTTCGCTCCCCTGGTCGCCCCTCGCGTGAGAGGACACTCGCCAGACATGAGGACTTTCGAGGACTTTCTCTCCTGTGTGCTTGACGTTGTTCATGGCGACTCGCTAAAAGCGCCTAGTATGCCAACTTGGAGTTCCTGAGCGAACGTCGAATGCATTCCCCACCGCGTGATATCACCAATGCTGTCAGTGCACAAAGTCATTCATTCATCAAACAGCCATTTTGGAGGCGGTCAATCATGCTGCCCTCGTGTGCCTCAATGAGACTGCATTCGAAGGTCGTTATGTCTAGACACGCGAGATGCTAAATGCGTTCCATATAGGTCGATCCTGCATTCATCCGTCGCCCAGATGAATGTCCTCTGGGCGGCCGCAGGAGGTAACTTGTTATGTTGAACTTTTGGTTAGTCTGATTTCGGTGCGCTTTTTCCGTCACGCACCCTGGAGGTTCGATGCAGTCGTACGTGACGTACGTAGTGTACGTTGTACGATAATTCTTATCCGTAGTGTGACAACATCCGTATCCGGAATGTCCTGACCACTGGTGGAAGGGGGGTCCTTGGTATAATTGGCCAGGATTTCGGCCAATGAAACGGCCCTGTGGAGCCATTGGCTGCCGCTGCGTCCACCGTTGAGGTGAAGGGCGATCACTCCTGTATTAGCTCCGTCTGAACAGCATCTAACATGGGTAAGCATGCGTGCTCCAGTTGGTGCTGTGCGACGTGAGGGATATCGTCCGCTGGATCGTGCCTGCCCCGCGAGGGGATGTGGTGCGGCATCCATACAAGCGAAGCATCTTCACTGCTGTATCCCCGTCGTGCAGCATTCGAATGATGGGGTCTTCTTGACATCTCACGGTGTCGTGCGTCTTAGGTATCTCTCGTGACTCTCGCCACAAGCGCCGCGAAACCGGCGGCAAGCGCAAGTTCTTCCGCAAGAAGCGAAAGTTCGAAATGGGTCGCCAGCCCGCCAACACCAAGTTGGGTGCCAAGCGCGTCAACCCCGTCCGCGTCCGCGGTGGCAACATGAAGTTCCGTGCCCTTCGCTTGGATACCGGCAACTTCTCGTGGGGCACTGAAGCCATTGCCCACAAGACCCGTGTCTTGATTGTGTTGTACAACGCCTCGAACAACGAATTGGTCCGCACCAACACGTTGGTCAAGAACGCCATCATCCAAATTGATGCCACCCCCTTCCGCCAATGGTACGAAGCCCACTACGGCGTCAAGATCGGCGTCAAGAAGTCTGCCGAAGCCGACAAGGAAGAAGAAGTCAAGCAATCGTCGCATGTGCAACGCAAGCTCGCCGCTCGCCAACGCACGCGCGAATTGGACCCCCGTCTTGACGAACAATTCCAACAAGGTCGCCTCTTGGCCTGCATTTCGAGCCGCCCCGGCCAATCCGGCCGCTGCGACGGTTACATCTTGGAAGGCAAGGAATTGGAATTCTACCAACGCAAGTTGGCCACCAAGAAGCAAAAGAAGTAAATGCTGCAGAGCATCGTTACTTTGGTTCAGATTGGAGTCATAATATATTAGCTTGTAAAGCTACGTGCCGTGTTAGACCGATGTCTTGTCTGTTGCATCTCGTCCTATGGTCTCGCGACATTGGGTGTGATGTCCTCATGCAACTCGTGGTTGAACTATCACATCCAAGGACCGGACGTCCTGACTTGGAGAAGATGACGTGCCAAGTACTTCCAAGTACTTCCGAGGATTTTTTGGATGTCCTCACTCTTCCAAGCTCGACGACCCAACCGTGTGGGCGAAGAAGGCCCAAACAAAAGAGGTCAAGTTTCACTTGTTGGATCGATGGTCACATGAAATGGCACATCACTTCCTCTGCCTTGCCACCTCTCGTGCCCCTTCCTCACGCATTGTACATGTCATGTTGTGTGCTCATAAGACGTCCATGAGCAACTTGGTGTCGTAGTCGTCCGTCGTCATCACGACCTACACACGTCCATATGAGCCCACCCACCTGTTGTATGTCTACTTTGGCAAAGTCGTCGTAGCTGAGAAACTCCCCCGACGGGTCCGACGATGCTTCTTCCAACGTCCGCATGGCCAATGTGTCCATATTCTTGTCCGCTTCGTCCGCGGGCATCTCGCCAAAGTCCACCACGAGCTTCATGTACGCGACCAAGTCGCCCTTGGTGACCTTGCCGTCCCCGTCCACGTCTTGCAACTTGAACGCCACTGCCACGACGCCGTCATGTCATCATCATGTGGTCAATGTACTCTTGAGTTTGGTGTCGCGCGAGCTATGGTACGTGAAGACGGCCATGAGAGTCACGAAGTCCTAGCCAAACGATTGAGCCGGGGGTGAGCATGATGGCAGCAACTTGAAAGCGAATGGTGCCTGTGGGCGTCAGCTCAAAGAGACTGAAGAGGCGCTCGCGCAGTGGATTCACGGCCACAGCTACAACGATGCGTCATGGACGAGGGAGAGATGGCGCACCTGGAATCGCCAAGAATTCGTCCTTGGTCATGTCGTCCGACGGACTCCAGCCCAAGAAGCGCAGCCGCATCTGCTGGATGTCGGAAATGGGCACTACGAAGTTCATTGCACCATGGTTTTACAGCGCGCCTACGTTGTGTCACCATGCGGATTTCCTCGAGGCGCTCGAGGTCGAGGTCGCACGGGACCTCCTTCTTGGACACTCGCTGCCCCATGCCAAGGCCGACGGCGAAACGGTAACAGTTTCACGTGACAAGAAGGCCTCGCCTCACTCGGTTTTGCGTTCCCCCTTGTGTCGCACGATGCACCACGCCAGTCCAGGGAAGAGACTCGACCCAGCAGTCTGTTTAAGAACCTCCTCCTGATATGAGCGGCGCACGAATGAAAGACACATGGATTTGAAGCACACGGCTACGGGAAGCTCATGAGTATCACACCCTGGTACACCCTGGTCGGTGTCTTCCATCTGAGTGCATGTTCGGAGTGAGGTCAGCGGGCGGTGGTGCCGCAAGCGCAAAGCGCAGATCCTTTGCCTGCCTCCTCGCTCCCTGGCCAAGTTCCGGCTCGGTGATTGGCTGTCTAGAACTGCGAACTACGTTTCTTGTCCCTTCGAAATTCGAATATATCTTGGAATTTGTATGGGTCGTATACTTTTGTCGCTGGGGGCACTCCAGATCCTGCTCAACGTGAGGGCAGAATTCCCGTTTGAGATTTCCACGAGCAAGCATGTCGGGCGACGGATATGACCGACACATTACGATCTTTTCCCCTGAAGGGCGATTGTTCCAAATTGGTACATGCATCCTATGGTGTCCATGCGTCTTATCTCTATGTAGAGTATGCCTTCAAGGCCGTGAAAGAAAGCGGCTTGACGTCGGTCGCCGTGCGCGGCGCCAAGTCGTGCGTTGTCGTGACACAAAAGAAAGTCCCCGTACGGCCACGCCTCCATGCGTGCGTTCTGTCTTATGCCCCCTTGTAGGATAAATTGATTGACCCCGATTCCGTCACCAACATCTTCAAGATCACGCCTGCGATCGGCGCCCTCATGACGGGGTTGTACGGTGGGTTTCTTCTTTTTGCCAATATTTTGGACGCTGTTCTCACCGCAAATGGTATAGCGGACGCCAAGGCGCAAGTGCAACGATTAAGATACGAAGCGCACGAATTTGAAAACAAATTTGGCTACGCCGCGCCCGTGCATGTGCTTGCGAAGCGCCTTGCCGACATCTCTCAGGTATGTGCCCCCGTGTGCGCTCAACCGCCACGTCCGATGGATCCCAAAGTTTCATGTGGACGGATGTTAGGTGTACACTCAGCATGCCTCGATGCGCGCTCTGGGTGTCGTGACCATTTTGATCGGGTACGACAACCCCGATGCCGAATTTCATCCTAACTTGCAGTCATGTAGTATCGACGAAGAAAAGGGCCCGCAATTGTTCAAGGTGGACCCGGCCGGTAACTTCCGCGGCTACAAGGCGACGTCAGCGGGTGTGAAGGACCAAGAAGCGACAAACTACTTGGAGAAGAAGATTAAAGCAAATGATCGCATGGACCACGAAGCCACCGTGCATTGCGCGATCACGTGCTTGCAATCGGTTTTGTCGGCGGACTTCCGACCCACCGAAATCGAAGTTGGCATCATTGAGGGAGGCGAACGGTGTGTAGCCCATCATTGTGACGACACTCCATGACCTCTTGTCTGATGCATGTAGATTCCGCAAGTTGACTGAAGATGAGATCGAAGTATACTTGACGGCCATCAGCGAACGCGATTAAGAGTCCTTGTGGCGGCGGCGGCGGCAATCGATTGAATATCCGATGGCATGACTAATTCTGCTACAATAATAAACCGTTCATGGCTCCATTCTTGATGAGAGTTGTGGAAGAAAATCTGGTTGATTTTGCTCCTGCTGTGAGGAGAGCGAACGGCGATGAGATAAAGTATATTTATTGGAACATGCAGAGTCAAGGTCCAAGACGTCTAATCATGCTTGGCTTCCTTGGCCGTCAAGAAGTTGTACATGCGACTGAAGTACACGAGGTAGCAGACGATCATCAACACAAGCGTAATGACAAATACACCCGACCCTTCGCCGCCCGACGGGATGCCGCCATTTTCGTCGTAGTTGGTGCTGGAGTAGCCGTAGTCGCGGACAGTAGGGAAACCCGTCAACCAAAACAAGATGTTGCTGATGATCAAATTGAAGCCCCAGCCTTGGTTGTCCAGAATGTAGCCGAGGACGGTGCGCGGGGGGCCGTGGGCGGTCATGAGTCCGGTGTTTCTTTCTGGAAATGGAGAATCGGGCGAGGTTGAAACGACCACCGAAACTCGTGCACTTGATATTTGTATGGGGTCGTCGTATTTTTAGCACGAAAGGATTTATCTCACTTTTGTCGAACTTCATTCAAACCCCAAGTCATAAATTAACCTGAATATATTAATGATGTATTTTTATTGTGCTGTTAGCTAACACAGTCGATACAAGCATCAAGATCAAAACGATCCTCGCCACATCATTGTACTTGGAATAATTCCCACGCAATCCATGATGGACGGATGTGGAAATGCTTCTTCCACACCATGCACCAGGATTCTGCAATTTGAACACAGGCTGCACCATCATATTGAAACTTGATTCGCGAAGGATCCGTTGAGTTGAACTACGTGCCTGCTGCAGCCCTTAGGTCGTTTGGTTGCTGACCTTGTGAAATTCAGGCGACAATCAAAACACCAGCAGGAGGACTGATACATACTATATAAGGGAATTACAGCCAAGATGCGAAACCGTCCAATGCCACCAACGACTCATCAAGGAGCGCGTGCTTGGAAACGCTGCAAACCGACATTGGTTGACTCAAGTTAGAGGAACCACGAAGGCGTCGAGGTCCGTGGAGTCGACGACGTCTGCAAGCCCTCGCTTCGTTTGGAGCGCCAACTGCGCATCGTTGTAGTGTTCCATATCATCGAGGAGACTCGTTGTGCTTGGGTAGGACATGTAGGCATTCATAAACTCGGTGGCCTAGCGATTCCTGCGTCAACATCGATGTTCGTCTTCTGTCCCGTCGCCTTCCTACCTCCTTGTGGCCAATCTCCTCGCCGTCACAAGCGCGTGTAAAGCTCTTTTGGTTGCCCATCTCCACCTTCATGAGCACATGATTTGGCACGTCCTTGAGCACGAGCCATTCGACGTGGAAATACCCCTCGTACTTTTGTTTCTCCCACAGCGCAAAGTTCGAATCAAAGTTGACCGCCGACGTCATGCGCGCGATGCCGTAAAAGTGCTTGGACCCACACACGCTACGACACGATCGATATCCATCCTCCGGTCGAAGGCGACGACGTTGTACCTGAAGAATAGCAGAATGGGACGGATGCACGAGAGATCGCTCTTGAACGCCATGTCCAACGCCACGTTGTTGTTGTACGTGCTTGTCCACACCCCAAACTTGACGCTACATTCAGCCAAACACGCATGACTCCTCGCCGATCGCCGTCGTCTACCTCATGTGCACATTCGCTTCACTGAACGACTTCATGACGAAGTAGCGGCACGTGCCGAGAGACAAATACGGCGTCAGGACCGAGTCATCAAACACCGAGATATCGTTCACGATGTCCTTGTTCGTTACATGTGTCTTGGTGAACCGTGGACCCAGCGCCACGGGCTTGTGCTTCCGCTGCGGCCGTCGCTTCCGCATGTCTGCCATGGGGACTTGCCTTCACCACAGTTCTGCAATGGGAGGGACATCTTGATGACAGCGACTGATGGCATGATATCATGTCCAGTAAGATTACATTTTACATATTAGATACGGAAACGGCGACGAACATTTGAATTTTACGAATTATTGACCAATAAAAACGCATATATAAGCAGGATTTCATTATACATGTCGTCCGCCCTCAGTGGTAGGAGACGGAGCCCATTCGTTTTGCATTTTAACTTGAACGCGTCATGTTGTCTCGCGTCGGCACCCGTGTCTTCACCCGCTCCGCTGTCTTGCGCTCGGCTGGCTCCGTGCGCTTCTTCTCGGACTCGCACGATGACTTCAAGCCCAAATACCATGCCGCGCCTTCCAGCGACAAGGACGAAATCCTCAAGTTGATCCAAAGCCATGTCGACACGTACCCTGTCATGCTCTACATGAAGGGCACGCCGTCGTCGCCCCAGTGCGGCTTTTCCCGCCAAGTCGTGCAGATCTTGCATGCGCAAGGCGTGAGCTTTGACAGCGTGAACGTCCTCGACCACGAAGAAATCCGCGAAGGCGTCAAGGAATTCTCGTACGTGGAGCATCGTGTCCATGTTCAGCACCCCTCACCTCTCCTAGGCAATGGCCCACGATCCCGCAATTGTTTGTCAAGGGCGAATTCGTCGGTGGCTGCGACATCGTCACGGACATGCACAAGTCGGGCGAATTGGAAGAATTGTTCAAGGGCGTCATCAAAGCCGACTAGTTGGTCTCTCCATGTGATTCAATCAACAAGATCCGTTGCTCTGTACATCGTGATGCCCGATTATGTCGTTATTGTCGTGATATGACGTCCCGCGGTCGGCGGCGCCAGTGATGCGCATAGAGCCAGAGAAGGACCGCAAGCATACTCGTCTGCTTGAGCCATCGGTGCTGCTTGCCAAATCGTTTGTTGAATGCGTAGAGCAACACAAAAAAGGCCGCGGTCGTGCTCCATCGGAGCGCTGTGGCCCAGGCCGTCAGGGCTTGCATGCTACGCCACCACGATGAGGGGGTCTTACTCTCATACGGCTATATGGCACCTCTTGTATCGGGTCTTGAGCATCGCCGCACACGAAAGCAAATCGTTTAGGTCGACGTGGCCATCGTGGTTGCAGTCCAGCGCTTGGAGGTATCGCTTGGCCTTCTTCTCGCTCACGGTTTCCCCTACGTTATGTTCATTTTCGTCGGCCAGGTCGTTCGTTCAAACCTAAAATGCGCTGGATGAAGCGCGCAATTTCATCTTCCCCGAGCTTCAAGTCGCCATCGACGTCCATGAGCGCAAAAATGAGTTTGAGCATGTCGATTTCCCGCGCCGTAAACATCTATCGCGCCTATCGTGTCACTTTCCTCCCCCACGCTCGTACCGCCAATCGTTCTTTGGACGGCCCATGCTCCGCCGTTGTCGTCGTCGTCGGCGGCGTCCCACTCGCCGCCATGGTCGTCGTGTCGTTGTGAGACAGTTGGTTCGTCGCGACGGCGGTCGTCCATTCGTTTGTGATCGCGTCCAGCGCTTTCGAGAGCGCGGCCGGATGCTTTTCGCTGCTGTTTCGCCGCCGGAGCGCGTGTTTGCCTGGCGAGCCCTTTTCTTTGCCCCACTCGTCCAATTTCAACCCAATCGTGCCACTACCCGACGACTTGTCGTCGTCACTCTTTTCGCTTTCGGGCGCGTCTGGCGACGGCACGTGGTTCAAGCGCGCCATTTCTTCAAAGAAATCTCGGCTTGCGGGGATGTACGGGAGCGTCGCTTGGAAGGTTGCCCAAATGCCTTCGGATTGGTTGCGGAACGACTGCGGAAACGGATGGGGCACGGCTCTGGTCTGTTCAACATCGAAGCGATTCGAGGTTTTTTGAATCACCAAGTAGGCGGCCTACACGAGTCAATCCAGGGCAATCAATATATTGACGACGGACCATGTTTCGATATGAATCGCAATAATTGGCGGCCGAAAAGACTGTGATGACAGGCGGAAAGTCTTTCATGGGTCGCGTGTCGAGTGGTCCGTACGCCGGCGACGAAAAATGAAAGAGATACCCTTCGTCCTGCAATTCATGCGCGCGGACCATGCAGATGAGGTCGTTTCGCGTGAGAAAGTCGTAGACGGCCGTGCAATTGTAGTAGAACGAGCAACCGCGGACCTAGTCGGCCAATGGGTGGAAGAAATCGTCGCACATGACGTACGTTGTTGGGTCTCCATTTCAACGTATCGGGCTCGATCGAGTTGCGGTGCTCAAGCATCCGTGGCGGCGGCGGTGATGGGGTGTCTACGTCCACATCAAGTTCATGTTGGGGACACGAGAGATTGTCGTCCACCTTCTTCGTCTTCGTACTCAGGAACGGGGTCGCTCCACAAGAGATCACAGAGCGCGCCGCTCGTGGTGGGTTCCTGCCGTCTGTTGAGCGCGTCAATGTCGGCCAATGTCTCGAGCGACGGCGACAGACCCGCGTGAACACAAAAGACGCGGCCTTCGGGCGAGGACACGACGGCCGCCAACGGGAGCGCTTGGAAGCATTGCGTAAAGTGATAGTAGACAGAGAGGCCGTATTTGGATTTGCATTCGAAACGAAAGCCGTAGAACGACGAGATGGCTTCACATTCGTGGTTGCCGCGGAGGAGGAAGACGCGCGTGGGGTACTACAAGGAGACTCACCAACCATAACATGTCGATGGTTGTACATGAATCTTCATGCAGAGGAGGAAGAGCATGACTTCGCACGAGAACGCGCCACGATCGACGTAATCCCCGAGAAAGAGCAGCGTTTGATCTACAGAGCACTGAGCGTGTGTCGCGCGCGCGTGCCATACCCGAGTTCACAAAGGACGGTTGGAAGAAATGACACTTGTCAAGAAGTTTCATCAAGTCGAAGAACTGCCCGTGAATGTCCCCAAAGACTAAATACACGGACAGTGACGCCAGGAATGCACATCATGGAGTACCTACGACGGGAGCGTCCAGGGAGAGAACATTCGGTTCCTTGTCCATGACGTCATGGGCTTTATGGATGACCTGGAGGGCAGCTTCCATGCTCAGCCGCTCCTGCTTTTCAAATAGCGCACGCAACTTGGCGAGCGACGGCGGCGTTGGATCCATCTGCATCACTCTGTTTTGTGCCGCCGCAGTTGGAATCCAGAATGCACAGCTATCCGGAAAATCAAAGTAACCGGATAATCTTCGATGGAATAATAACGTCAACACCTCTGCAAAGAAACCCAAGTGTGTGAAATAGTGGTCCGAGCTTCGGCGCTGCCGAGACCGCGCTTCCCTGATCTCCTTGCTCTAGTTTGACGTCTCCATGGTTTACCTTGTCACCTTGTGTTTACCTTGCCCCCCGATGCACAGATGACCAGGTCGATCGTCCTCGTCGACGTCATTTGACCATCGTGCGTGTCGCCTGTCGAATCTTGACTGCTTTCGTTGCCTCTATGGTCTACTTGCGACGGCCGCGACACCGCTTCATTCCTTGGTTGATCGTATCAATCCTCTTGTGCGAAAATGGGTACCCTGTCAAAGAGGGTTGGAAAAAGTCACGCGTGCCAAGTGTCAGTTTGCTGAAACGTCCTAATATCCGGATACGAGTCCTTGGTATCCGGATGTGCAGATTGCAATCCCGCCAAAAAGTGACGCCGAGATGCGTCGCGACTTCCTCTTCGAACTCGTAAGCGCCAAGCATGTGACCCTCCTTGGGTTCGCCGCCACTCGTGACACCATGATGCCGTAGCCTCGACGGCCTCGACGTCCGCTGCCTCCATCAAGCGCTCCACGACAGCATCGCGCCCAACCTGCAACTCCCCCGCGACCACGGAGTCTTCACCGACGCGGCACGAAACAACCGCCCTGCCATGAGTCTGCCCAACTGGGCAACCATCTTTTACGGCGCCGGCGTCATGTTCCATGGGGTTACGTCCAACGACTGTATCTTTTTGGGTTTCTAAAGTAAAATATGGCCAAGGACGTACTGCTCGCGGGCCGCCTCGTCCATGGACGCTCTCCCGTCGTACCTGTGCGACTGCATCGTCTACCCCGCGCCCTTTTCTCCGTGACGAAGCAACAATACCTTGAATTGACATGTACTACACGTGGCCGAATCTCGACGCGATCGTGCCACCCGCGACCGTCCCCATCGACACGCGCGTCTGTGTCGGCGGTGCGACCTCCTCTGATCGCGTCATGAGTGTTTGGTCACGTCACCAGGCGTGGGGTGCGACGCCACGATGGACGCGTCACAGCGCATGACAGCCGAGGCCGTGACGCGCATCCAAAATGATATGCCGCACCTCTCGATTCTCTACTTTGACGAAGTCGATGAGTGTGCCCATGAGACGAGCTGCTTCTCGCGCGACGGCCAACGCGCGGTCGCCGCCATGAACGTCAACATCGGCCGCGTCGTCGGCGCCGTGCGCGCCGCGGGTCTCGGCTCGTCGACTGTGTTTGTCATCGTGACAGACCGCTGGCGCAACGCATGACCACGGCGGCGACTCGTCGTTCAATTTCCAAACGCAGTGGCTCGTCTACGATCCATCAGGTACGCTACATAGTCAAGTGCGCCTGGCTCACGTGGCACAGGGAGGGTCGTCGGACGCTTCAGAGTGCGATTTCGACCGAAGACACGACCCCCACGATCGCGCATCTGCTTGGCGTCGATGCGCCCATCGAATGGCACGACCACGTCGTCCAAAAAGTGTTCCTCCAGGCCAACGAAAGCGTCTTCTCGGCGGCCAAGCGCGATCTGCCGTGGTGCAACTGCGCCACCGTGCAATGCCCTGTCGGTGGCAAGTGGACTCTTGGCTGGATCGTCGGTCTTAGCGTTGCCGGTGTCGTGGCCATTGTGGTCGTGACGGTCGTCGTCATCATGCGCGCCTGCTGCATGCGTCGCACTGGAGGCGCTACTCGTTGTGAAAATGATCGCCTCCTTCAAACTCCCACGGCGGCATCACAGACGTGACGGGACGAATGAACGCAGAGTTTCAAACGGATTTAAAATCCATTTTTGACCTTTAAAAAAGAGGTTTTTTGCGTAATTTTACTTCAAATCAATTGTCCGATTGCATGTATTTTAAATATTTTTAAAATACAAATTGAACAGTACGCATGTTTTCTATTTATTTAAAATACAAAGTTATGAATACTATTAAAATAGTGTACTCCGGAGTATACTTCAAACTCATACGAAGGAGTCTTTGTTTTCAAGGACTGTCAGTCGGTCGCTGATTGGTCGACCTGAGAGTGGGAGTTCCAAAACACTTTTTTTTGACATCTTGGCCGTGGCTGACATCCTGACAAGGTTCCGTCAACCTTTTTGTGCCATCTACCTCTCTTTGGTCCCACACGGCATCATGCGACTCTATTCCCTTTGCTTCCTTTTGGCGCATGGCATCCTTGCATCCCCGGCGCCGCGCGATAGCGGCGGTTTTGGGCTTGCCCAGCACGTGATTGTGTTTGGGTACGATGTGTCGTCGCCTCTACCTCCATCTTCTCTCTTGGTAGACTCGATGGCCTGGACGTCCGCTGTCTCCATAAAGCCCTCACACAAGGCATCGCGCCGAACCTGCAATTCCTCCGCGACCACGGCCTCGTCACCGACATGGCGCGCAACGAGCGGCCGGCCTTGAGTCTTCCGAATTGGGCGACCATATTCTACGGCGCCGGCGTCATGTTCCATGGCGTCCTCTCGGACGACTGGAGCTACTGCACGCGGCGGCAGGACTATGCCTCGGACCACCCGCCATCCTGGGACGACGACGACGGCGACGACGACAGCAACGACGACAGTTGGATCGACTTCATCCCGCCGTACCTTGGCGATTGCGTCGTCTACCCGGATTTGTTTACGGTCGTCAAGCAGCAGCGACCCGAGTTGCAGACAGCGATGTACTATTCGTGGGCCAACTTGGATGCGATTCTGCCCGCCGACGTGGTCACAGTGGACACGCGGCGGCGGCGTGGCGGCACCGGTCCGTCTACGCAGCGTCATGGCAACCTGTCATCTCATGTGGATAGCGACCAACAACGGATGCGACAACACGATCGAGGCGTCCGATGCGTTAACGTCGGACGTCGTGGCGGCCATCGCCGCTGACAAGATGCCGCATCTCGTGTTCCTGCATCTCGCCGAAGTCGACGAATGCGCGCATGAATCGAAATGCTTTTCCCCACACGGTCAAACGTCCATTGCGACCGCGGACGCCAACATTGGACGCGTCTTGGCGGCGGTTCGCGCGGCCGGCCGCGAGAATGCGACGGTCATTCTCCTCGTCACGAACCACGGCCGCAATTTCAACGGCAAGCACCACGGGGACGACTCGCAGTTCAACTTTCGTACGCAATGGCTCGTGTATGGCCAGGGTGCGTAGATGCTGCCTGAAGCGCCACTCATGAGTGGTCATAGGCATCGTCCAAGGGAACCGCACTGTCAAGAGCGTCGTCTCGATCCAAGACACGGCACCGACGGTCGCGCATTTCCTTGGCATCCGCGCGCCGGTCGAATGGCGGGGGCGGGTCCCGGAAGAGTTGTTCCTCGTCGGGAACGAGACCGTCTACTCGGCGGCGACGGAGCCTTGGGGTACATGCCTCAAACTGCAAGCTCGAAAGAACGTGTCGAGCTCATGGCTCGCCCTCCTCGGCTGCCTTGTCATTGCGGTTGTGCTCTATTATGTTTGACGTGTCGTCTTGTTGATTGCGAGATTTCCGGATAATAAAGATCTCGCAAATGTCTCGTTATCCGGATTAATTTGTATCTTTCATCAAAGTTTGCCCTGATCTTCCTGCATCGAGTACGACGTGTCCGTCATGATGCTGCTTCCCCTCCTTCCGCTGGCGATGATATGTACCCTCGTTCATGCTTCAATCAAAGATATCAATGGCTTTGGCAGTGCCAAGCACGTTGTCCTTCTCGGGTACGCTCATCATGCACACATGGGGCTTGGTTGACGTCCCGCCGACCAGGTTGGACGGCCTCGACGTCCGCTGCCTCCACCAAGCCCTCGCAAACGGCAGCGCGCCGCACTTGTCGCACATGCGCAACCACGGGGTCTACACGGACAAAGCCCGGAACAACCGCCCCGCCGTGAGTCTCCCAAACTGGGCCTCGATATTCTACGGCGCTGGCGTCATGTTCCATGGCGTGACCTCGAATGGATGGACCTACTGCTCGCGTGAAACATCAGACGAAACGGACTTCACGCCACCTTACCTTGACGACTGCGTGGTCTTCCCCGACCTCTTCTCCGTCACGAAGGAACAAAAGCCCGACTTTACCACGGCGTTCTTTTACACATGGGCCAACATGGATGCGATTTTACCCAACGAGACGGTCCCCATCGACACGCGCCGCTTCATTCAAGGTACATCCATTCTCTTGATCCTCTTTCTCCCTCACGCTTCCCAGGTAGCGGGTGCGCCGAGACGTTGAATGCGTCCCAGCAGATGACCACAGAAGCGTTGGCGCTCATCACCAACTCAACCATGCCCCAGCTGCTCTTCCTCTACTTTGACGAAGCCGACGAATGCGCCCATGAGACGAGCTGCTTTTCCAACGACGGCCAAGCGGCGATCGCAGCCATGGACGCCAACATCGGCCGCGTCCTCGACGCCGTGCGCGCCGCCGGTCTCGAGAATACCACAGCCTTTGTGGTCGTGTCGGACCATGGGCGCAACACGGACGGCAACGACCACGGCGGCCGATCGGAATTCAATTTCCAAACACAGTGGGTCGTGCATGCGCCAGGTACACCATTGCCTCAGTTGTCGTTTGTGACGATGCGAACGAAGGCACGATTGAAGGCAGCCGCGAATTGAAGAGTGCGATTTCGATTGAAGACACGGCGCCGACGATCGCGCATCTGCTTGGATTTGACGCGCCGCTCGAGTGGCATGGACGCGTCGTCCAAGAAGTGCTGCTCCACGCGAACGAAAGCTTGTACGCCGCGGCCAAGAGCGCATGGGGGACGTGCCTTGCGAACGAATGCTCGAAAAAAGTGCACAAGTCGAAACCCGTGACAAAAGAGGGGGCGCCCGTGAACTGGACCATGGGCATCATCAGCACCGCCGCCGTCGTTGGTGGGCTCTGCCTTGCGCTCTTTGTGCGCTTCGTGGCCCCGCGTCGAGGGTACACCCAAGTGTAATAATGCCAAAAAAGGATCTTTGGACGACCGGATCGAAAGTGTGATGCTCGCTCGTCGTTGCCACTGGTTTCGTCTTGTTTGACATGCTGCTTCTCGTGCACCAACTAATAAATGTAGTTCGTAGACACAACTCTTAGCATGGTCAGCCACTCGACGACCTTGGACAAGCCAACTTGGGCACGGCAATGCGATGGTGTGAGGACGACTTTGCGATCAAGTCTTATGCCTCCAATTGGGTGTATATGCAATTTGGTAGTGGGTTCAACAATTTGGGCCGCCAAGTCGATTTCACGGGTGAAGCACTGCCTGTTGGCGTCCTCAACTGGGTCCTTCGTCGATGCGTTGGCCGATTTCTTTAGGTACTTGTACGAGTCTCAGCTGGACCCTGTGGGCGGAAACCAAGATGAGTCAAAGCACGGGTCAAACTTGTTGGCATCGCCCGATGTACACCAGCAAGTCGACAGTACTTTTGGCCTGGTAAAACATTGGGAGCTCAATCAGCGTCCTGCATGGAACCTTCCCATGGTTTGAAATGGTACATCGACACCTAAACTCATCGTCTCAATAAATTCGATTCCACAAGAGGCTCGCGGATCAATATCCGCGAGCCTCCTCCAGTGGAATCGAATTTTGGAGAAACTGTTGTACGTCGTTGAATGTTTTATCGAATCTTGCCACTCGCGAGATCCATCCGGATAAAGATGTTGTCGTCCCCAAGACATGTCAGCACTTTCTCAAAACGCTCCAGTGTAATTGCTACTTGTATGTAAAGCACACAATAACTCACCAGACTTTTTTGCTCACCATTTTATGATTTGTTGTTGGCTGGTGTGTTTATTTCGATATTTTTCCGGATAAAATTACGTATCATTATTTATTTTTCTAAGTATATATGTTATACTAGATATTTGTATGGTTTAATAAATACATTTACCGTTGTCTTTTGGTGAGAGCGATTCTGTGCTTGAGTGGTACAGTTGGTGAGTTATTGTGTGCTCCACGGTACTGGGACAACGAGAGTTCGAATCTCGTGGCACTTTCTGCAACGTAGTTCCACACACTTACAATCAACATGCAATGTCACCGTTGGCCCATTCACTGCGATAGTGAGATCGGATAACACCCACATCCCATATCATGATGGACTAGATTTCAAATTACATGACTTGACACGGCCCCGTGCCCTTGGGTGTCTCACTCGACGGACGTGGCGCGTTGCTCACCGGCCGGGCAAACTGAAAATTGCGGCGCAAGTAGCCCTTGAGCGCGCGGAGTTCGTGGATGAGCAGCTGGAACGATTGGTCGTACATGGTCGGGTCATGCTGGTCGCCGAGGAGCTGCTCGGCCGCGACTTGGACGCGGAACGCCGCCTTGCTCACGCGCATCGCTGCCACGTACGCCGAGCTGCCCTTGAGCGAATGCGCTTCTCGCCGCAGGACCTGCAGATCCCGCGCCGCGTACGCATCCTCGAGCTTCCCCACCGACACGTCCAACCCAACGAAGTACTTTTCCAGGAGCTTCAAAAAGAGTTCTTCGTTGCCGCCGCATTGCGAGACACCCGTCGAATAGTCTACGGGGTCGCCTTCGGGGATTTCAATGTCGAGGACCGAATTGCCTGCCGCCGAATTCATCATGACGGGGATCGAAGTTTGTTGCTGCAGTTTCTCGGCCGCGTCTTGCCATGGCGGCCACTCGGGCGGCCCGTCCGTGTTCAACTTGGTCACGTCTGGCAAACTAGCCAACGAAGATTATAAGAGACCTTAGAACACGAGGGAGACTCGCACCTGTTGGACGTCGGGCGTCGCCGGCCCAGCGTGTCCGTCTGCTGGTATTGCTGCTGTTGCTTGGGGTCAAACGCATACGTCTTGGACATGGGACTCGTGCTCATTTTGATGGGCGACCGGCTGCTCAAAGACGCGCGGAGGTTCGACGCCGAGGTCGACGAGACACCCAGGCTAAACATGGAGCTGTTGCAGGGCTTGCCACCGGAATTGGACGTCGCGTCTCCGATTGACGACGCCATCGTCGTCGGCGTCTCGTACGTGGGCATGACGCGGTGTCGGCCAATCATCATCGGGTCTTCGAGCTCCAAATCGGAAATCGCGCGCGTTAAATCGAGGTTTTGCGTGTGGTGCGACGCATTGAGCAGGTTCACGTTCAGTTTCCGCTCCGTGGGCGTGCAGTAGTGGTCCGACGGTGGCTCCAAGTCGGCGGAATTGCGCGGCGACGCATTCGACAAGTCGGAAAAGCCCTCGTGCACGAGGAGCAGATTCGGGTCGGCCAAGTTGAGTGACGGAATGTATCTAGGTGGTGCATCAAAACGACGAGTCTTGCGACGAGACGCACCGCTTGCGCATCCAGTACGAAATGGCTTTGAGCAGTCCCGATTTCGAAATTGGCTTGACGATAAACTCGTCCATGCCTGCGTCGACGCACTTTTCTCGATCGCCGCACATGGCGTAGGCCGTCAAACCTAAAATGGGAATTCGAGGGAGCCCATTTTCTACCGAAATGTCAATCTCAGACAATACGCAATGGCACTTGGCTTGGCATACCAGCTTCAAACTGCCGAATGGCTTGCGTCGCAGCGTAGCCATCCATGACAGGCATTTCGCAGTCCATAAAGATCAAATCAAATGTTTCATGGTGGCCAACGTAGGCATTGACCGCGTCGCGACCGTTCGTTTCCCATTGCAAGTAGTGGTCGTCGCCATGGAGAAAGCACTTGACGACTTCCCAGTTGAAGTCGTTGTCTTCGACGACCAAAATGCGCGCTTGCTTGGGCACGACGACTTCGGGGTCGCGCGAGCTCGGCGAAAATCCGCCGACGCTGTTGGCTTGCTTGGGTTCGAGCGACGGTGCCAACTTGGGCAAGAGTTCCTCGGGCACGACGCGGACGGCGACCGAAAAAAAGAAGACCGAGCCCACACCCAGCTCGGAATCGACGTCGATTTGACCGTCCATGAGCTCGACGAGCTGCTTGCAGATGGCCAGCCCCAAGCCAGAGCCTGTCGGATTGTTCTTGCGCGTGCGCTCAATTTTCGTAAAGAGCGAAAAGAGACGAGACTTCTCCTCAGCATCCATGCCTACGCACCAGAAATGACATGATCTGCCGCATCAAGAAATGCCATACCGACGCCCGTGTCAATCACTTGAAACAAGAGACGCTTGTACGTTGCAGGTTGATCGGCCGTCGGCGCGACGCTGCACTTGACAGTGATGGACCCCTTGAGCGTAAACTTGATGGCATTCGAGAGCAAATTCAATAAAATTTGACGCAGGCGCACAACGTCTCCAATAACCTACACGCATCTACTTAGAGAGAGCAAAAACCAACAGGTCCAACGTACCACTTCGGGGACATTGTTAGCCAACACGACAGACAGCTTGAGTCCGCGCTCATGGGCTTTGAATTTGAAAATCTCGACCGTGTAGTCCAAGAGATCTTCAATGTGAAAGGGCGCCGATTGGATCTCCAAATGACCGGCCTCGATCTTGGATAGATCCAAAATGTCATTAATCAGGTTGAGGAGGAGCGAGCCCGACACGTAGGCCATGTGCACGTAGCGCTCGGGCACTTTGCCCAAGTTTTGTTCTTTCAGGAGCTCCAACATGCCGAGGACCCCGTTTAATGGCGTGCTACACGCGCATGATTACGTCACTGACATCAAGAGTGCGGCCTACCGCAATTCATGGCTAAATGAGGCCAAAAAGTTGACTTTTGCAGCTTCCATCTGCTTGCGCGCCGTGTAATCCTGGCCGACACCAATGACGCCGCGAATGTTTCCATGAATGTCTTGCTTGGAAGAGGCATTCACGAGCAAGAGAAGGTAGGTGCCCTTTTTCGTAATCATTGGCAGCTCCATTTCACCAACGTCGATTCCGACCAACGCTTGGTTCAAGAGCTGGCGCACTTGGTTGCGACTCTCGGGGATGATAAATGTATCCACGAGCCCCATGCCAAACACCGTGTCCTTTTGGTACCCCGTGATGAGTTCAATCTTTTGGTTCCATTCGTTGATGTTGCCGTTCGTGTCGACGCCGAAAATGGGCGCATTTGCCGTGTCGATCAAGCGAAAGTATTCGTGTTCTTGCGAGATGCGCTCCGTAATGTCTTGTCCAATCCCAACCACACCCACAATGTTGCCTGCATTCAAATGAGCCAACATCAAATCTCACAGATGGTGGTGGCTACCGTGCAAATCATTGCGCGGCGTCGCATTCAATAGAATTTCAATCCGTGTGCCGGGGCGCGTGATCAGCGGAAACTCAAAATTGGCCGTTTGGATGCCATTGAGCGCCTTAGAGAGCACCTCGGCGACTCCGGGGCGGTATTCGGGCGTGATGAACGTCTCGACCAAGTTTTCACCCAAGACCTAAATATATGCAAACCATCAGCCCATCTACTACACACGGGTGGCATACCTCGGCAGTCGAGTAGTGCGTGATTTGCGCGGCCTTGCGGTTCCAAATGTTCACGCGCATGTTGGAATCGACACCAAAAATCGGCGCGTTTGCCGTGTCGATCAACCTTGAATATTCCTGTTCCTGCGCGATGCGGTCCGTGATGTCTTGACCAATTCCGACGACGCCAATCACGTCCCCCAGTTCATTGTACCGCGGCGTGGCATTCAACAGGATTTCCACGCGGCGTTCCGTCTTTGTGATGAGAGGAAACTCAAAATTGGCCGTCTCGGCGCCCTTGAGCGCGCGCGAGAGCACCTCCGCGACGGCGTCCCGGAATTCTTCGCTCACGAAATTCTCCACGAGGTTCTGTCCAATTGCTTCGTCGTTGGAGAATTGCGTGATCTCGGCCGCCTTGCGGTTCCAAATGTTCACGCGCAAATCGGCGTCGACGCCAAAAATCGGCGCGTTTGCCTTGTCAATCAACCGCGTGTACTCTTGCTCCTGGGCAATTCGGTCTGTGATGTCTTGGCCAATCCCGACCATGCCCATGACTTTGCCCTACCAACGTTCTTTATTAAAATATCGCGCGTCGTCCAACACGTACGAGTTCGTTGTATCGAGGCGTGGCGTTCAATAGAATTTCCACGCGCCGCCCCGACTTTGTGATGAGCGGAAACTCAAAGTTGGCCGTCTCGGTGCCATGCAACGCCTTGGACAAGACATATCTAGATCACCCGAGTCAATATTATACCCCACCAAAGAAGTAGATGCCCACCCGACGGCCTTGCGGTAGTCTTCTGTGATGAACCCATCGACCAGATTCTTGCCCATGACATCTTGGGGCGAATATTGGGTGATTTCCGCCGCCTTTTTGTTCCAAATGTTCACGAGACCGTTTTGGTCGACGCCGAAAATGGGTGCATTGGCCGTGTCAATGAGGCGCGTGTATTCCTACGGTCGCCATGTCGATGGACGATGAAGCATGCAACACTACACACCTGCTCTTGGGCGATGCGATCCGTGATGTCTTGACCAATGCCAACGACGCCAACGATTTGACCCATTTGGTCGTACCGTGCGGTCGCATTGAGCGAAATGTTGACTTTGCGACCCGTTTTCGTCACGAGCGGCACTTCAAAATCGGCGGCTTCGTCCCCCCGCAGCGCTTGGCTCAGCACATGACGCACCTACCCCAAATGGTCACCAGAGTGCAAACACCACCACAGACGTACCCCCTGCCGGTACTCTTCGCTGATAAACTTCTCCACGAGGTTCTCGCCCATGACTTCTTCGAGCGTGTATTGCGTAATCTCGGCCACCTTGCGATTCCAAATGTTGACGCAACAATTTGAATCGACCCCGAAAATCGGTGCGTTGGCCTTGTCAATCAAGCGCGAATATTCCTGCAGTCCGAGTGTGAGCGCATCTTTTCTTCTCCATGGAGGCTTACCTGTTCCTGGGCAAAGCTGTCGGTGATGACAGCACCAATTGCGACGACGCCGACGATGGCACCCGCGGCGTCGACTTGCGGCGTCGCGTTCAGCAAGATCTTGAGCTGCCACCCGCTGACTTTGGTGTCCATGAGGAACTCAAAGTTGGCGCGCTCGATGCCGCCGAGTGCTTGCGTAAACACATCACCCACCTACATTTCATGAGCGGAAGGGAAGGGTCCCGGTCGCGTACCGCGCCGCGGTAGGCCTTGGCGACAAATGTTTCGACGAAATCGAGGCCCACGACTTCGTCAACCGCGTACTGGGTGACCTCGACGGCCTTCTTGTTCCACATGTTGATCTTCCCATCAAGGTCGATACCAAAGACGGGCACATTAGCGCGTTCGAGGATGCGGACGGACGTGTCGTTGAGTGCTTCGGCAGTCGTCGGCGCCGGCGCCGCGGTCTTGGTTGGCTGCCTTGCCTCCCCCGTCACGTCCGTGCCGACGAGGATGCATCCAATGACATTGCGAGCGCTGTCCAGTCGAGCGGATGCGCTCCAGAGGATCTGCAACGTACTGGACGGCGATCCCCATGTTTGTGTCGCGCATCGAAAGACGCAGTGCTCCGCCGCGGAAAAAACCTCCTGCATGTGCGTGTCCATGATTGTCCTTGGACTTGATGTGCTATCTTCGTCTTCGTCGTTGCTGCCTGGGAGGAAGTTGTCGAGAAAGGTCTTTCCAAGGACGTCCGCGGTGTCGCACTCGAGCGCCGATGCTGCGCGCCGGTTGATGTATGTCACGCGCCCGTTTGTGTCCACGTCAAAGACAATACTCCCCATCGACTCCAATATAGATTCGTAATCGACCCGAGGGCTGTCATCTTGTGACGACGATGGAGCGCTGTCGTGGCGCGAATTTCGCGCTGCCGCCTTCTGCCTGCCCATGTTCACCAAGCTAAGAGCCTTGCAACATGAGAATATCGAATCCTGTCAAAACAATAAAACGTGACTCCAACTTCCGGATACAGGGTCCGATCCAAGCGTTTTATTAATAAGACTAGTCCGAATCCCACACCGGACTCTTGTACAGACAAAGGATATAGTGAAACCAAGCTATTTCAAGACATATATTCAGAGTACATGTGAAAATAGTGTAATTATCCGGATGCTTCTGCACACGCCATTGGCGATCGTGACACAGCAGCACATTCCACGCACCACCATGGCGCTCCTGGACAAACGCTTCTACCGCCCGCTTCACATGTTCAGCGTCGGCCTCTGCTCGATCCTGACCGTGAAGCTTGTACTCTTCACGGAATACAAGAGTCCCATGGGCCTCCCGCAGCAAGACCACGTTTTCACAGGGGTACCTCACGTGCTTCGGTCGCCTTCTTTCTCTCATCAGGATGTAGATTCAAAAGTTCACGCAAGAGCAGCTCGACAAATTCTTCAAAGTCGACGAGCTCGCGCCAAAGCAAGCCAAGGACGAATAAGGACGATAACGTGATCTGTGGACTAAATGGAGCACATGCGCGACGAGCAGACCCAGCGGACGGTGTTGTGCATCGGCATCCTTGATTGGCATGGGCTTCAACTATATTCATGCAAATGATACAAATTCCTATTGGCCTCCGCCCGAGGAAGACGGGGGCGCGCTGTCGCCTGATGGGGGAGGGTCCATCGGCGCGGCGGCGGCGGTGGCTGGATTGGGCTTGAACACGGTAAACTGCGGTCGCGGCGGCGTCTTCTTGGTGTTCATGCTGCCGCTGCGTTGCGACCCGTACATGCTTCGCGGGGGTGGCGCCATCATGGCCGCGAGCGGCGTCGTTTCCTTCATGGGCGGCGGTGCCATGAGGGCGGCGAGAGGGTCACTGTCCATGGACGGAGTCGCCGAGCCAGGCGGGTTCGAGCCAGGGGGACCTCCACCAGGTGTGGTGGCGGGGAAGCTTGTGGGTGGCGCGGACGGCGGCGCCGCGTCGGCTTCGTTTTCTTCGCCCGGGAAGATCCATCGGTTCTTCTCCTTATCAAAGTACGGCTCGGGTTCATTCTTCGGCAACTGGACGACCTTGCCTTCGCCGACAGGGTCAAACGTGTTGCGAATGGCGTCGGCCAGTCCGAGCGAGGGTAAACTGATGGACGAGAACCAGCCCCCCTTCTTTTGGCTACCGCTGCTGCTGCTCGTCGGCGGCGTCTTGGCTTTGGGCTTCTCTTGCGTGGCAGCGGGCGGTTGTTTTTCCGACGCTGGACCCGACTCGGCCGCCGCTTTGCTCTCGGCCTTGTTGTCGTACGTAAAACTATTGCTCTTCTTGAGCGGCGGGTGGGGCGCCGAGGCCGGGGCACCCTCCATGCCACGAGTCATACCAAGAGGACGGGGCGGCAGGGCTGTGCCATGGCCGCCGGTCGAGCCAGGTGGCGCTGCAAACAGGTTGGCGTTGTTGGTGCCACCGTTGCTGTTGTATTGGTGTTGCGACCCCGGTGCTGTCGCGTGGCTATTGTATTGGTGTTGCGAGTTTGGTGCCGCTTGGTTGTAGCCATTGCCACCGTTCATGCTGTTGTGCGAGCTTGGCGGACCACCCATGGGATTGCCAGATTGAGAATTTGGCGCCGCTTGGGACGAGTGATTTGAGCCGGGGGCGGGGGGAAACATGTGCGGGGCAAATGCCGTGCCTGCGATGGGGGCCGAGACAGTTTTCTTGGGCGCGGGCGTGTCGTTGACAATCTTGTCGAGCGACTTGTCGAGGAAACCCGCGATCGATCCAAAGAAGCCGCGCTTGTTGACTTGGGTTTCCGCGGCTTCGACGCGGTCTTGGCCCATGTAGAAGCGCAAGCGGTCGTCAAAGACATCGAGTTGCATCTTGAGATTGTCGAGATACGGCGACTGCATCTTTTGCGCGACCATCCACTGGTCGAGCGTCTTGCGCATAGCATCGACGTACTTGAATGCGAGTTCGCAGCAGCCCGCGTCGGCAAGGAGCGTCGCGTAGATAAATTTGTAGCCTTGAAACGGGACGAGCGGCGGCGCGGCGGCACCCGACGCTTGTTTGGCCACGTGCTCGTAGATTTCCGTCCATTGAATCGTGTTGGGACGGACAAAGAACCGCGCGTCGCCCGTGGCTTGACCGCCGACGAGCGACATGCGCGCGGTCGGCGACGGCGCTTCGACGGGCACGCCACTGAGCAAGAAGCACACGTGGGCCGCCCAGACGTTGCTCGTTTCACGGAGGAGGCGGTCGCCGAGTTCCATGAGCACGCGATTCGTGTCCTTTGTTGGATTCGCGACCAGCACTTGCACTTGGGTGAGCCAGTTGGCCACGAGGGACGACGTCACGCGCGTTTGAGTCTCGAGGAGTGGCTTTGGTTCGTGCAAACTCTTGGCTTCCAAGTCACCAAAGACCAAAAAGAGCGTGCGCAAGGGGTCGCCGACGCCGTAGCGGCTCGTCACAAATGCTTGGACGACCGATTTGTACAGCTCTGGGTCCACGTACGACGCCATGAGCATAGCTTGGGGCCAAAGGTTGGCGGCCATTGCCACGTCGATCGCGCCCTTGCGATCGCCGTCCAAGAGGAGCTGGCGCAACTTGGCCGAATTTGACTCACCATGGCTCTCGGCGGGGGGCGGCGGGACCGTGTCGTACGGGGGGAGGTTTGTCCGGCGCGCCACGCTGTTCTGCAGCACTTGCATGAGTAGCATGTCGGGCACTTGGGCGTCGCGGGTGCTGATCTTTCCCTTGGACTTGACCAACACCTGCAAGAGTTCCCAGAGGAGTCGCTCGTCTTCGTGGGTGGCCGTCGTGCTTTGCGCCGACATGTACTTGAGCACGGCGTCGTCTGTGACTTGCGCCGACAACGGACCGGGAAACGTCCGAATTTTCTGGTAAAACGAGTCGCTCGGGTGATGCAGCTGGTCCATTTTGTAAAATTCGAGCGGGCCCTTGCGCGAATCGTCAATGTGTTCTTCAAACGAGTGCGACCTACAGACCAAGTCAAACCAAACCATCTCGAAATGGTGCGTACCCAGCCAAGGGACGAGGGCTGTTGCGAGGCGCGGTGTTCAGAAGCTTGAGTTTTCGCTTTGGAAACATGACACACACATTGCCACCAAAGCCAATCGTGGCCAAACAGCCGCGGGGGAGCACCGATGGATCTTTGGGACGACTGGCCACGGGTTGCTGGGGTTTGGGATTGAAGACTGCCGGTGAAGTGGCCGCTTGGGGCGTCGGGGGTTGGTATTGTTGCTTCAATTCGCGGCTCATACGAGGCGCGTGTTGTTCGTAGCTCACTGGTTGCGCTTGGGCAGCTGGCTGGGGCTTGAAAATCGCAGGCTTGGGCTTCTGGATGGGCTCCACAGGCTGCCGAGGGTTGTATCCAAACGGCGCATTGGCTTGGTATTGTTGCGCGCCGTACGCAGATTGTTGGTCATAACTGGCTTGTTGCCCAATGTAGGCCGCCTGTTGGTCACCTTGTTGTCCATACCCTTGCTGGTCGTATGGCTGGTGCTGAGCGCCACCATAGCCTTGCTGGTTGTATCCTGGTGTGGGCTGCGTGTATGCCGACGCATGTGGGTTGAATCCTTGGCCGGGTGTTTGGGGGTACGACGGAGGCGCAGGTTGGTCAAACGTTTGTGCGACGGGATGCTGCTGGTACGTGTTGTAGCCAGGCTGGTGCAGTTGGCCATACCCAGCTTGGGTGTGGGCACCATATTCTTGTTGAGCATACGGGGCCGCTGCTTGAGTTCCATGGCCCTGGTACGTCGATTGAGTTGGAGGCAACTCTTCAAATTGCGAGCTGGCCGCGCTAGTCGACCGATTGAAAGCAGGTTGCATATACGGGGAGCCCGTGGGTCCAGTCTGAGGTTGCGTGTACGGGGAGCTTGGGACCGCTGCTGGCTGGCCAAATGCAGAGGCAGCTGCAGGTTGGGCGTATCCTGACTGATTGTAACCACCCGTTGCATGTGTAAACGTGTCTGCCGCGACGGGCGCTGGCTGGCCGTAGTGCAGCTGATGCTGGTGGCCACCAGCGTACGCAGGTGCATGATTAAATGCTTGAGCAGCGGCAGGTTGTTGATCAAACGCTTGGTGCGCGGCTGCCGGTGGGTAGCCGAACGGGTCAGCAGCAGCAGATCGCCCAAACGGGTCATCCGACTGCGATTGACCAAAGAGCTCAGACGCCGCCGGTTGCTCGTCTTGAGACTGCGCAGGTTGCGAGAACGTGGCCGCATCCTTTGGTGGCAATTGGCTTCGAGTGGTTTGGGACGATGGGGGTTGACCAAATGTTTGCGACGGTAGGGCCTGACCAAAGGATTGGGACTTTGGTGGTTGACCAAAAGTCTGAGACGAAGGTGGTTGACCAAAAGACTGAGACGAAGGTGGTTGCCCAAACGTTTGCGACGCCGGTGGTTGCGTAAACAAGTTGCTCGCGCCAAACAACGACGAAGCACCACCCGAAGATGATGGCGGAAAGCCACCCAATGAGCTTGGTGGGTGGTCAAACGTGCTGGTCGACCCGCCACCAAAAATATTGGAGATTTCGTTGCCGTTGGTCGGCGAGAAGAGAGAATCTGCAGTGGCTACGTCCTCCTCGTCGTTCAAATGCAAACTTGGTCGGGCCTTTGTCGGAGCTTCGACTGGTGTGGTATCGCTTTGCTGCTCGGCATAGTCCGACACTGGAGGTGCTTCACCAAAGGCCCCATGGGTATCGTGGCTCACAGCGTGTTGGCTGGTTAAAGGGGTGTTCTGAGCCTCCGTGTGATGGTACTCGGGATGGCCAATTGGACTATCCTGAGTAGTTGGTGGTTCGGAGTGGCCAGCCGTTGGTCCGTCTTGCGAATGCGCGGCTACACCAAACGCTGCATTGGCTGCGTTGTAATTCGAGGTAGGTTCCGAGTGGTAGTCCACGTGGGATTGTGCAAATGGATCCGCGTGATAAAAATGCAATGACGATGGCTCGGAATGATAATTGCTGGCTTGGGGAAAGTCAGCAGCCGCCACCGTCTCGGTGACGACCGGAGGAGCAAGTTGGCTTTCAATGGGGGCTGCATGGTGATACTCGACATTTGAGTCATGGGCATGATACTCGTGGTATTCATGTTCGTGTATACGTTCATGGGCAAATGCGTCGTGCGCTGGGGTTTCGAAACCAGTATGATGATGGTGTCCGTGGTGCGCAAAGGGGTCACTTCCCTGGTCGGCATGCGACGATTCAAACGGTGAAGGCGATTGGGCCACTTCCGCGTGCTGATGAGTAAATGCTGCGGCGGTCTCAGCGTGGTAATGACCATGGTGGGCAAACGGATCAGCTCCATGGGAGACCGTGGAGTCGAATGGGGACGCATGGGTGTCAAAGCCACTGTCATGACCTTGTGCAAACGAACCATTATCCGACGGATGCGGGAAGGGAGAGGCTTGGTGCGATGGCGCCGACGCAAAGTCCGTGTTCTGATGGTGGGCAAAGGGATCCGCGGCGGTGGACGGGTGCGCCGAGTCGAATGGTGATGCATGAGCCGGGGCCGATACAAAGCCCTCTTCTTGATGGTGGTCTTGGTGGAATGCATGGCCATGATGAGCGAATGGATCATTGGGCGACGCTTCAAATGGAGTTGCATGCGATGGGGCTGAATCAAAACCACCTTCTTGGTAGGCATGACCACGGTGAGCGAATGGGCCGTTGTGCGACACTTCGAACGGAGATGCGTGGGTGGTTCCAGCGCTGGTCGCCGCGTGGTGGTGATGGGCGTCATGGTGCTCCGGATTCACGGCATGATGCGCTTGGGCAAACGCATTATCATGAGAGCTCGGACTCGCACCAAATGGATCGTCCCCAAATGGGCTCCCAAACAAATCCGTCGCGTGGTCGGCCGAATGAAAGGGATGCGACAACGAGGCAGTGGGCGACGACGATTCAAAAAAGTCGTTGACTTGGTGGTGGCTCTTGTGGGGGGCCGAGTGGTACGTCGACGGCTCGTCAAACAATCCCTGGGCGGGCGCAGGCGGCGCTGCGTCGAACGCACCAGGCAACGCGTGGAAATCAATGGCCGCCGACGCGCCAAACAAACCATCGGCACTGGACACTACGCGTTCATCCGCGTGCGTTTGGTGTGTCAGTGGTGCGTTGAATCCATGGTCGTCCGACGGCGCGCCAAAGAGTCCTTCGGCACTCGCGGGTCGATCAACCACATGGGAGTGGGTCTCGTCTGACGATGGATGGATTGGGTGGTGTTCTGGCGCGTCAAAGGCCGAGGGGTCATGAGTCGAGGCATCAGTCGTCACGACCTCTTCTGGCACGCGTTCAATTGCTTCGACGGGCAAGTATGCATCGTTGAACGCGGGCTCGGAATGCGAGGTACCAAAATCGTGCTGGGGTTCGTGGGCAAACTCGGTCGGGTGGTCTCCAAACGATGGCTGCGAGCTGGCAAAAGAGAGACCTTCAGGGGCATGCGAGAGTGCCACCTCGACGACAGGCAACGGAGACTGGTGGTCATGGGCCTCGGGGGTCGATTCAAACGAAGATGGCGGCGCGGCGGCAAAGGCCCCGCCATCAACCGCGTAGTGATCAACAGGCTCGGATGCGGTCGCATGGTGGAGAGGCGGAGGGACGTCAAAGGCACTCTCCGCTGCCATGTGATGGCTGTGCGATTCGTACGCTTCGTATTGCGCTGGAATGTCGTCGATGGGGGCATCAAATGGGGGCGATGGCATCTCTCCAATAGACTCGTCATGGGCTACGTTCATCAAACGATTGTCATGGAACGGATCAACGGCATGCGGCGCCACGCCATAGCCATCGTCATGATGGTAGACACTCTCATCGTGAAAATGCACTGCTTCCGTGTGCACTTCGGGGGACGCCGCGTGGTGGTCAAACTGGACGTCCGCAACGTGTGTTTCCGGTGCCAGTGGTGGGGGTGCTGTGTACTGCTGGTACTCGACGTACTCTGGCGCGTCCTCGACACTCGACGCGTGGTGTTCTGGGCCAGCTGCTGAGTGATCGATCGCGTGGTCCACAGCATCCGACTCTTGGTAGGTCGTGGCGGCGTGTTCAGGGGCGTCGTCGCTTCCGACAGGCTGCGACGGTGCCGCCAGATGATGCTCCTGTTCCACCGAACCCTCGCGGTGCGCTTCTACGGCGTCGTAATGCGCGTTGGTTTCTTCGGGAAGCGAATCGTAGTCTGCGGAGGGGCTTTCTTCTGGCGCCTGCGCCTCGGTCGCCGCCGCCGGTGGTGGACTCTCGCCATTCCACCCCCGCGATTCTTCTTCTTGCTGAACTTCCGGTTCAGTCGCTTCGATGACTTCGGATACGATGGCAGCATGACTGTCTGTAATGGGATCAATTGGCGTCGCCACAACTGCAGACGTCTCCTCAACTTCGTCGTCGTCGTCCAGATCTAAATCGTCCCCAAAGGCCCCTCCTGGGGCTTCTCGCGGAGTCAGGGGAATCGCATGCAGCTCGGGGACATGCATCGATTCTTCGACGGTGTCAAGAACGACGGCGTGTTCTTCCGGGGCCGCTTCATGGGATGTCGGCGGCGGCACATGGACATCTGCCTCGCTGGGCTGTTCGACATCCTCAATCACTTCGTCGTCATCGTCGTCCCCAAGATCCAAATCGTCATCGCCAAATGCACCCGCAGGAGGACTCATTGGGCTCCCGTGAATGTCGAAAGAGGGCGCCGCAGCAGCCGCACGGGGAGGTGTGGACGGAATGGGCTCGTCCGCAACTGCGACTTCGTCATCCTCGTCGTCGTCCAAGTCCAAGTCGTCACCAAAAGCACCAGCTGGGGGTTCTCGAGGACTCAATTCAGTGTGAGGAGACCACGACGGGGCCGCAAGCGACGGCGACGAGGACGCGGGTGGCGCAGGTACCAAGGTCGCAGGCTGCTCTTCCTCGTCATCTTCAAAGTCAAGGTCGTCGTCGTTCCCGAGCAAATTCGACGGCGAATCGGTACCCCATGCACCGCTGTCTTCCATGTCGTCTGCAAACAGGTTGAAGTCCTCGAGCTTTGTCGGTCGTGTGGGGTGGTGTGTCATGCGGTGTTCCGACAACAAATCATCTACAACGCGACTTGGAACGGCATTTGTGGGACCGGCCCGTGTTGGGAAGAGCGACTTTGTGCGGTTTGACACTTCGACATGCGGGTTGATGCTGAGATTGCGCGCGCGGGGACTGCCGAGCCCAGACATGCTGCCGCTCCTAGCTGGGGCCGCCTTGTCGTATTGGTCGACAACTTCCCATCCTTCCGACTCTGTATTAGATGGGGGGCCATAGGCAGATCGCACACCTTGCCCTTCGCCCGACATCTCTCGTGGTGTCTGCGGCGCTGGTCGGGTGTGGAGAATAAATTTGTTTCACTGTTCCGTGGGTTATTTTGGGTTATAATACCCTGAATAGAATATACCTTTGAGAACAAATAAATATACGAAAAGGATGCACATACAAAATGCATATTACCCATCAATATCGGAAGATAACCTGCTACAATGGATACCGCGGAATATTAATAACTTCCAGCCAGACACACCAGTGTGCCCTCTATAAATGGATCTACCAATCCCAGACGACCACATCAGAATGCGCAGCAGAGGTCTTCGCGACAGCTCGCATGACAATCGTCCTCGCTCCGCCTCTCTCCATGGATGACCGGCGCAGATAGACATGGTAGATGTAGCTCCCAGTCTCCTTCATGGTGACATTGTAGAAGAATTATTCAAATTGTGCAGATTGCATTCGCCGTTCTGTGTGTCTGGAATTCCCACACGAGCTCCTGCGAAATGGAGAGGCTGCAGAAAAGCAAGAGGGCAATCTACTTGCTGAATGTACTCCGGAGTACTAACCAGATCGGAATCTTCCAATTCTTGCGCATGGACGAGTGAAATTGAGCAACGGTCGTGGTCTCATTCGACTGGAAAGAAATCGGTAACTCAATATGTTGTCAGTCCTGTGAAGATGCTTCGAATACGAGTCGACCTCCCAACACCTCATCGCGACAGAAAGACTTCCAATGATTCTATTGTTGATTCAACATGCACCGACGAGCGCTGTTGGCTCATCTCAACAGGTGGCTGCTGGAAGAGCTTACTTTTGCACGTGCTTGTAATAGGATTCTTGCAGGCGCGCACGGTGGTTTTGCTTCCAAATTACGTACCCTTCGCTTTCTTCCTTGTGCTGGCGCTTCAGGGCCGCTTCGTGGATCGTCGACGTTTGGGCGACGGGCACGACCGCAATGCCTTCTTCGTCGGCCACGACCATGTCCCCCGCGCACACGTGAACATCCCCGCATTCGATGGGTTGGTTCAAGAGCCCGCGGGCTGTCTTCGTGCCGGGGAACGGAACGATGCCGCGCGCAAAGACGGGGAATTCGAGGTCCCGGATTTCCGCGAGGTCACGCACGACGCCGTCGAGAACCAAGCCGGCAATCCCTCTTTCCTTGGCAATGCGGGCAACGTTGCCGCCGATGGCAGCAAAGTTCACGTCTCCTGATTGCACGACGACGATCGAGCCCGGGGGGGCTTCGTACATGGCGACATGGAGCATCAAGTTGTCCCCTGAACAATCGGTTCACGAGAGAGCGAGGACGGGCCACGAAGTACCTGGGGGGAGATGAACCGTGAAGGCGGGTCCAGCGATGCGCGGGGAGGTCCAGAGGGGTCGAATGTCAAAGCGCATGATCTGCGTCCGCGGAAGGACATCAGCGAGCGTCGTCGGTGAAAACCCGACGAATGCCATCGCGGTCGATTTTGGGGATTGCATCCGGGGGGTCATGCCTCGTATCCGGACATCCTGATTGAAATGTTGAGATCATTGTGGATGACTCATTCGCAATTCCACATCCTATCTTTTTCTGGATGGCACGTTTCCATCGCCGGCCGATGGGGCGGCGCAATCATGTCATTCAAAGAAAGCATGCGCAAAGTCTGAACACGGTCTCTTGTCCGAGTACACGGAGCTCTACTTAGTATGGGCCTGGGTCGTGGGGCAACATTGTTTCGTTCATGCCCGGTCGGAACGCCAAGCAATGCCGGGAGCGGTAAGACGACGACGGACGCTCCCATGAGCTCACCGCTCTCTCTCTAGATGGACAAATCATGTGCGCGATGACATTCGCAACGGTGTGTGGAGCGTGATGGAAGACGCTCAAGTGGTAGCTTTGCATGATCAATCAATGGGCGCGTATTGCCAACGAGTTGCCAGGACGGTACTTTCAACGTCAACGTCGAGGAGTATTACAAGCTGACGCCGTCGTAGAAGCGCCAATGCGATCAAAAATCGATGGGATTCCAAGCTCAGTGTGCGTCATGTGTGTTGGGTCAAGGAATCCACATGAGAGTGTGGGATAGAAATCCACGCAGGTTGCAGCTGGACAGATGAACGGACGTTGGGACAACACGACGGCGACAAGTCGACGGTGGACGACACGGCTTCGTATGAACCGGTCATGCCCATTTACGAAGGAAGGCACAGCGGCCCACCTCAAGGCTATTCGACCTCGAGCTGCTTTGAAGGGATGTCGTTTCCTCCGTAGCTCGATAGAAGCGAGAGAAATGATACACACACGGCTTTTTGTGTTTCAATATATATGTTGATGCTGGTGGATGCTTTGTTGATAAAACAGGATGTTCTTTGTCGATCGTGGAACTGGTTAAACGTCGGCGGCGACGAAAGCCATCGACACCACCCGGATACAGGATTCACCTTGACACCTCGTCGTAGTTCAAGTGATGTCGATCATCGCTCTCATCTTCGACATGCAAGATGTCCATGGCGTTGATGTACGCCAACATGGTGGGGTCCCGCACTTGCCACCGCATGACGGTCAATGTCTTGGCCGCGACGCCGCGCGGAAACACATGCTCATGCAAGAATCGGACAACGTTCATGTGCCCGCCGATCGCCGCGTCAATGAGCGCGTCGCTTGTGCATCCTTCCGTCCGATGTCGATGCAGATAAGCCACGACAGCCAAGTGACCATTGGCGGCGGCGCTGTCGATCGCATACGTCGAGCAGCCCTCGGCGCGGTGTTGGTCCAAGAACCGGACAACGTCCAGATGTCCCATGTGCGCCGCGCCGTTGAGTGCGCGCTCCGTGCCGCCTTCTGTGCGGTGGGCATGCAGGAATTGAACGACGTCGAGGTGGCCATAGGCCGCGGCGCTGTCCAAGGCGTCGGTCGTGCATCCTTCCGTGCGATGGGCATGGAGAAACGAGACGACATCGAGGAATCCATGCTGCGCCGTCCAGTCCATGGCATCTTCAGTGCATCCTTCTGTGCGGTGGTCGTGGAGAAAGCGGACGATGTCCATGTCGCCGCAAGCGGCAGCGTTGTTCATGGCGGCGACGGTGCAGCCTTCGGCCCGATGGTTGTGCAAGAAGACAATCACGTCGAGGTGCCCGTGCCACGCCGCGTCGTCCATTGCATTGGTCGTGCATCCGACATGCGGCACGGACGTGTGCAGGAACTCGACGATCGGGAGATGGCCGTTGCCCGCGGCGATGTCGAGGTAGTTGCCGACGAACGAGCTCATGTCAAAAGCTTCGTGGACATACTTGACAACATCGAGATGTCCGCGGAAGACGGCATGATGGAGCACAAGGAGACGCATGTATGACATGCAGTCGAGCATTCGTGGGAGAAGACGCGTCCCGTGCGACGTGTACCAAGGCGAGAGAATGGAGTCCAGGATCTCGATCTGGTGGCGGTGGTCGTCGTCGATCCACTCATCGAACGCCATGTCCCGATGGAGCTTCATCAAGCTTGATAGCGGACGAAGCGCATGGAAGATCCCGCTTTGGTATTTGAAGACGCACCCAACCAATTCCTTTGTGTGCAGCACTTCAAGCGCGGGCGCCGCCATCTTGCCCAATCGAGTTTGAGCAAGTGAACCGGATGCATCCGGATAAAAGCCCGCCAACATTACAAAAAGGTAGATCTTCCATTCAACGGCAGAATTCAATCCAAACCGAGAAGACGCCGACTTCGCTCGGGGAGAGCCGCCAAAACAGCTCCATGGGCCTTGTAGTAGGCGATGGCAACTGCTTTGGATGCATCCGCGGCGGCAGATGCAATCTCAAAGGCTTTCTGCGCATCGTTGTACTTGACGGCCTTGGGCATGGGGACCAAGATGAGCTCCAAGTCGTGCGCACATTCGATTGTCCCGGTCGTAAAGTGCTCCCGAACTTGGTGTTTGATCCTCTCCATCACAGGTTCCATCGAGCAATCGTCCTTGTATCGGCGGCTGAAATGCGTCAACACCAATTGGTCGCATTGCACGGCGTGCGCAAATCGCCCGGCACCGTGGGGTGTCGAGTGTCCATGGCAATACGTCGCCGCTTCCACTTCCTCCCGTGTCGTGTGTCCCGCGTCCATCGAGTCAATGTATGCGTTTGTGCATTCGTGCACCTAGACAGCGTCACCCAACGTATATCCCGTCGTTCGTACGAGCACATCCGACCCGACAGCCAATTTTGCCACTGCCCTCGAGTCACACGTGTCTCCGAGAATCGTGATGCGACGTCCTGATTTGCTTTCGGTCATGACGTCGGCCGACGTCAAGACGCCGTCCACGAGGTCCACGGAAGGGGTACCATGTTGCAGCTGCGAGAGGAGCGTCAATGGATTCGCAATGCCACGACCGAGGAGAAAAGCTTTGTTCTCGTCACTCATGAGCCGCGCTTTGACGACATCCGAGAGTTCAATCCTAGTGCAAGTCAACACAAGCCTGACAAAGTCGTCACCTACCGGCCAGGATAATCGCGCTCCTGGACAACAAAGCCGTAGCACGGTTCGAGGGTATGCTTGAGCGGTCCTGCAAAGACGCGGCAAATTTCATCTGGCATGTCAACGGTCCGCGGCGGGACGGCCCATGTGCCGTCCTCTCGTGGCAGGACATTGAACCCCGCGTCTTCGAATGGCGAGTACAAGCCCTCGTTTGTGTTTTCCGCCTTCGACGGCTCGTGGAACCAGAGTTCATCGACGTGGTAGCGACATTTCATGGACGATTGCGTCTCGGCAAGGTTCCGCCGAAGGTAGCGCCGCAATCCTGGTGGACCGACCACCTACAATGTGCACACATGTGGTTCGTGGGATAAGCGGGACAATGTACCTGGATATCCCGCATGTCCCCTGTGCATCCCACAGACAAGAGGAGGCCCATAAGACCAAATACATGATCGCCATGCATGTGCGTGACGAAAATGCGCGACACGGCGCTCTGCAACACATTCGACTTGGCGAGCTGGGTGTTGGTGCCCTCGCCCGCGTCAAAGATCCAACAATCGCCTCCGATGGCGACACCAATGCCCGACACATGGCGCGTGGACGAGGAGACCATGGACGCGGTTCCGAGAAAGACGATCTCGACGAGCGGAGGTTGCGGCAGGACGCTGCCGTCGCTGCTCGAGTGATGGCGGCGCGGCATGTTTTTGAATCACAAACGTTGGATGTTCTTCCGGTTACGGAGGGCAATTATCCGGCTAGTTTCCATCAAAATGAATGTGTGCGTTGTGAAAGCGCGATCTCGGCCATGGCGTCGCCGCGCCGCCGCCTCTCGGTACTGGACTCGACGCCGTTCATCTTGGCGGTTGTGTGCTTTGACCATCACATGGGACCAGAAGTCGAGTTTGTCTATCCGCCAGAAGAACACCACGACGACACGGCCGAGTGGCAGGATGTCAAAAGCATCTTGCCGTTCCTTGCGCTCCCGACGCGCCACGAAGTCGCCGCGGAGAAGACAACGTCCACGTGCTTCTTCTTCCACTTGCCTCCATCCAACGACCCCGATGGATGGAAAGGTGTCGCGTACTACGACGTGATTGACCCGCACGGCATGCACCTCGACGACGCCACGATGGCCAAGTACTCGCGCGGCGCGATCCAAAAGTCCGTCGTCGTGCTCTCGAAAACCCCCTACCAAGCCTACGTCCAAGTAAAACTCCAAGCTATGGCTCAACAATTCTTTGCCCAGGTGCGCCATTCCTCCTCTTCGTCCTCTCACAACGCGAGGCAGAGTTCGTTTGGCGACTTTAGCCTCCTCACGGATTTGCATGCCGCGCTCACATCGATGGACGTCGCGTCCTTGTCGCAACTGCATGTGGGGCTGCCTTTGCTCTCTCTTGTTCACACCCTCGACATGCACATGATCGCTCTCCTGCGGCTCCTATGGATCGAAGGCCGCATCGTCTTTTACTCCGAGTCGCCGCAAGTCGTCTCGAGCCATCTCCTCGCATTCCTCTCTCTTCTTCCCGGCGGGTATGCTTCTTCTTCGTCTGTCGTGTCGGATGTCAGTCGGTATCGGTGGGGCAAGTTCGGTCTCCCCTTGCAGCTCGTCCATCGCAGCCACACCTTTTCGATCGAGGTACTTTCATCGTCCACATGTCGTTCATGGCGTCGTCTAGCCCTATCTCGTGTCCACATTTGCCGTCGAGCTCTTTCGACATGTCGATCGCGGGTTCGTCGTCGGTTCGTGCGATCCCATGTGCTTGAAGATCTACGACACACTGGATGCCGTCGTCGACCTCGACGCCGCGCAAGTCTACTTTCACTCGGACCGCGCCAAGGCAGCCACTGCGCTCGGACCCGCCACGATCGATTATTTCGATAACATTTGTGCCCAAACCCCCGCTCTTGGTACCTCCTCCCCTTCTTTTGTCTCTGACCGGGCGCAGAAGACCACACTTTGTCCATTGAATGGGTCGGCTCCGACATGTGGATTCGCCAACAAGTGCAGCTCTACATGGAAAACTTCCTCACAGACATCGCGACGGACAAACCGCGGTCGTCCTTTTCATTCTGGTCGTCGCCGTCCCATGTCGTGGCAGAGTATGATGCCACGTGGCTTGGGCATTGGTACGGCACGTTCAACTACAACCAGTGGCTCAAGGGCCACCATACACTCAAAACGTCGGCGCAAGAGAAGAGTGTGCCGCCACCGGACGCTGGGCGTGCGAAATACACGTACCCGAATGGCGACGTATACGACGGTGATTTTGACCAGAAGCAGCGCCACGGCCGCGGCAAATACGTCGTTGCCAACACGGGCTATTCGTACGAGGGCGAGTGGCAGCGGGATTTGCGGCATGGCCAAGGCGTCTTAAAGTACGGCTTGTGGTCGCATCTAGGGACGTTGATGGATGTGTCGAACGTAGATCGATGCAAGGCATGTACTCGGGGGCGTGGGTCGCAAACGAACGGTGCGGCCTCGGTGACTGTACAAGCACTACCCTTGGAAGCAGCTATCGCGGGCAGTGGCGAGCGAATGTGTATCACGGCAGTGGTCGCCTCGTTCAAAATGGCTTGGAATACGAAGGTGAATTTCAAGGCGGTCGCTTTGAAGGCATGGGGAAATGTACATATTCGAAACACCCAGGTCCAACGATGTAACATGGATAGTTGATCATGCCTTGTGTAGACTGGACGAGGTATCGCGGCGAGTGGAAACAAGGTCTGTTTGATGGGCTGGGAACTCTGGAAATGGTCAACAGCGACGTTTACGTTGGTGAATTCGTGGCTGGCAAGCGACAGGGCCAAGGCACGCTCACGTCCTCGTCTGGCGATGTCTACACCGGTACATCATAACATTAGAACCAACAAGAATGCCATGACCGACTAGGGCAATGGAAGGCCAATTACCGAGATGGCCACGGCCGCGCTTTCTCGAGTCAGTCCAAGGAAACAAAGGACGGGCTGTGGAAACGAAACGAAATGGTCGAAACCAAGTCCACCGAGTGGGTCATCGTCTATGCCAACATGGACAAGTATGTTGGCACGTGTCAATCGGGGCGGCCATGGGGCCAAGGCATTTGTCGGTATGCCAATGGATCCGTCTACACGGGCGCGTGGGTTGATGGTCTCCGGGAAGGCTTGGGCATTTTCTGCGACCACAGTGGCCGCACGTTTGAAGGCGAGTGGCGAAACAGCCAACCATGGCAAGAGAAATCCATCACGCCGTATGTCGACATTTCACTTGGGGATGACGACGTCGAGCTCGTGGCCACAGTGCCATCGGACGGCCAGCACGTGTTTGAGTACGAGAATGGCGACACGTATACAGGCACGTTTCGCAAGGGAAAGCGGCATGGCCGAGGCAAATACGTGAGCAAGTTGACGCGTCATGTGTACGACGGCGAGTGGGATATGGACCAACGACATGGCAAAGGTAGAGCATGACAGGACAGGATCCTTGGTTGATGGGAGCGACATGCAGGCATCCTCACGAGTGGCACGAGCGATTTCATCTACGACGGCGACTGGGTGCGGGACACTCGAACAGGCAAAGGCACGTGCATCATTCGCGACGCCGAAACGTATACAGGTACACACGCTAGAATGAAACATCAACCGACGAAAAGGGGATAGGGGACTGGGTCGAAAATCGATTCCATGGCACTGGCATCTACACAGACGCCGATGGCCATGTCTACGACGGCGAATTCGATCGGGGGCTAAAACATGGCATGGGCAAGCTGACGACGCCGTCCCATCAAGTGTACCAAGGTGAATTCTTTCGCGGTGAAAAAGGCGGCATCGGTTGGTTGGTCTTCCGTCGTCCTCATGACACGCTCGTCAACCTAGGCATATGCACCTACCCGAACGGCGACGTGTACACAGGCGAATGGCGGACCAATCATCGGCATGGCGAAGGCACGCTGTTATTGGCAAGCGGCGAACGATATGTTGGCCAGTGGCACGACAATGTCCGTCAAGGTCGTTTGTTGTTGGAAGATCGCATTGATTTTACTTTTTCTAGGATGTGGAATCTACACGGACGCCAAGGGCACCACGAAAGAGGGGCTGTGGAGTGCCGACGCGCCAATGAACGGCGAGTGGCACATTAAATTTTCCACGGGGAGCTCGTACAACGGCGAATGCCTCAACGGCAAACCACATGGCCAAGGGGTGTGCAAATACACAAACGGCGACGTCTACAGCGGCACGTGGGAGCATGGGGTATGAAAAATGATACATGACAGGCATGGCCAACCAATGCGTAGGTACGGAGTGGGTGGGGCGTCTGCGTGTTTGCCAACGGCGACGTGTTTGAAGGTGAATGGACAAGCAACCACGTGTCGTTGCACGGCAAAGGCACATTGACGTTGGCGAATGGCACAGTCCATGCGTACGCCCAATGACCAGAATCATCATCGAATAGGATTAAATAGACGCGTGGGAGTCGCCACTACTTTTTCTTTTGGGCCTTAAGGGCCGACTCGGCCGACTGAATCTTGAGCAAGAGCCACTCCTTTTCAATACGCTTGTGTTCGGACGCCAAATCGTCGTGTTTTTCTACATATCGTCCCATGAGCTTGGATGGAATTGTATGTTTGTACCTTGCAACTGCGCTAGCTTCATTTTGGTCTCGACCAATTCATGTTGAAAGTATTCGTTCTCTTTCTTCATCTGCTCGACGCCGTCAGCGCTCGTCGATGTCGACGTGAGCTTCTCGTCGAGTTCCTTCACCTTGGCTTCCAAGTCGCGGTTCACGCGCTTGAGTTTTTCCATTTCGTACTCGAACGACGTCATCTGCGGCCCCATGAGCGACAAGTAGACAAGGCAACGTACCTGGTCCCGCGCAAGTCGAAAGTCCTCTTCCGCTTGCTTGGCCTCGGGCGATTCTTCGACTTTGGCTGCCGCGGCTTCTTCCTTGGCCTTTTCCGCTGCCTCGGCCTGCTGGGTCTTCAAATGTTCCAATTCCCACGCACATTTCGCCAACTTTCAGCCCATGTCAAGCACCACTAGCATCCAAGTGCCACGTTACCTCGTCCTTTGCTGCCATCCACTCGTCCGTGCGTTGCTGCAGCAACACTTCCATCTCGTCGTTCCTTGACTCATCATGCTGCGCCACGCGGGCCTTGAGTGACTCGATTTCCTTTTGGCATTCGACCAACTACGGCAGTATGAGCAACAACCCCACGACACTCGTGTACTTGGTCGTGGATGGCATGGCATTCGTCAGCTTTGGCGTGGCATTCGTCTGTCTTGGCCTGTAATTCGTCCGTCTTGGCTTGTAATTCGTCCGCCATCGATTTTAACTCCTCCTCCTTGACGCGTAATTCGTCCGTCTTGGCTTGAACGTCCTTGGTTTTCACCTGCAGCGCCGCTTCCAACGCCACCTCGGCGTCGTTTTGGCCCTGCCGCTGCACCAACGCGTCCATTTCCGCAGTCTTCTCCGACAACTGCACCCGCCATCAGCCTCAGCCAATAATTTATCCTACCTCGTATTGCAAATGCTGGATTTCATGCTTCAACTCTTGGATTTGGCTCTTCAAGCCACCCATGTCGCTGTTTTCAAACGATGCTTTGGCCGCCAATTCCTTGACCTACGACACACATCAATCACCATCTCCATCTTCGCACCCGACCTCTCTCAGGAGCGCTTCGTTCTCTTCGAGTGCCGTCTCCATGTCAGATTTCAACGACATGATCTCCGCACTGTGCTGCGCGTTCGCCTCTTCGATGCGCGCCACGACGACCTCTTCGTTCACCTTGCGCAGCGTCTCCATAGCATCCTGCAACATCTTCTTCTCGGCCGCATCGGCGTCGGTGCGCTCCATCCCTTGTCGCATCAACTCGTCCCACTCGAATTTTTCCATCTCGAGGCATTCGAGCTTGGCTTGTAACACCGCCGTGCGGCGACTGTCGGCCTCGAGCGTCGCTTCCATCTCGTTGAGTTGCTGGACGCTGTCACGTTGCATGCGTGAGTGCATGTCCAACGCCCGCTGTAGTTCGACTGTCTTTTCCGTCAACTAGGCATCGCAGCTTCAACATCAAGATCGTCATCGCAAGTCTACCTCATCTTGGATACGCTCCTTTTGGTCTCGCAACTCGCGCACTTGCTGCTTGAGGTAGCCGACTTCCGAATCCATGGCGGCGCTGGGCGGCTGCTTGGTTGTTGTCGTTGTCTGCCGCACCATTTCCACGGCATCGGCTTGCATTTGCGTGGGGAAATGGGTGTTGAGGACACTGCGCACTTGGGCGGGCGACGACGAAGCGTCCTCTTTGGCCTTTGCAAGGTCCAACTGCATGCTCTCGAGCTGGGTCTGCAGGTCGGCAATGTGGTCGGCTTGGTGGCGGGTCTGTTGAGTCAATTCGTCCATCTGTGCTTGCGTCGGGCCCTACGTCATCATATCATTTTCCTGACCACCCACAGTCAAACGTACGGTCCACGACGCCCCGCGCTTCAATTCCGCCATGCGTTTGCACAGCTCGGTCTCGACTTTGGCTTTGGCATCCCGCAGCTGGTTGTTCTTGGTCTGCAATTGCGTCACCTCGTCCTGCATCTCGTCGAGGTTGCGTTGCATCATGGCCACCATCTGCTCGGCGTCTTCCCGGTCGTTGCCGTCGTTGCGTTGCTCCTGGCTCGCAGTGAGCATTTGCAGCCGCACGATTTCTTCCTGCGCTTTCGAGACTTCGCCGGCCTTGGCCGTCAACGCCTGGTTGCAATGTGCATGGAGCTCCAGCACGTGCTGCAGCTCGGAGCTTCGTTCAAAGAGCTAGCACATGTCTGAGGCATGTCCCCATCGGGGTGGGTCGTACCTGGTTCTCCAACGTTTCAACGTCGTGTTGCATGGCCAGCACCTTTTCTTCCAACGTCTTCTTCTCGGCCTGAAGGCGCACGACTTCACTTGCGACGGTGTTGGTCGACGCTTCCAACGGCGCCGGCTGTACAAGGTGGCTCTCATCCACACTCGGCTGTGGTCCAACGCCTTCGGTCCACGACGACACTTGTCTCAACATAGGGGCCGCGGCGGCTTGTGTCGCGCGTCGCTCGGTTGTTAACTGCAGTGTCAGCTCGGCCACTTTGCCTTTGAGCTCTTCGTTCAGTGATGTCAAGTGCCGAATCCGCTCCAACTGGACCACGTTGACGCGGGAGCTGCTCTCCATCGCACTCTGCAGCTCGGTTCGCCGCAGCACAACTTCTTTTTCTGCCTTGGCCTTCTTGTCTTTCATCGACGCGAGCTCGTCTTGGAGCGGGCCATGGGCAGCTGCAAGCTGATCGTGCTTGGCCTTC
>VJMH01005226.1:0-28064 GCA_009835185.1 Aphanomyces stellatus | reverse complement strand
GTCGAACCATATGTTATCCAAGCTAGTTGTGGATCTGGGAATTAAATTATGCGTCGTGTCGTCAAAATATTCTGTGTATGCAGGACATTCACTCTTGTAACGATATTCTGTTTTTGCGACGCATGCACTCTTGGTTCGAACACACACATTCCATGGGTGCATAATGCGAGAGATTCCTCGCGCAGGAAGATGAACTTGATGACACTGTTCGATGTCAAGCATACTGCTTTGCAACGTTGGGAACAACAACTTCGACAGGTCAAGTTTGGGGGCTTTTCAAGTAACACTACCAAACGTACCACACCACAACGGCGCCGCACCCTCTCTTCCCCACGAGTGTGAACCAAGGAACCTTTCTCCAACTTGATCTACTTTGATGATGCTCGATAGGAGGTGCCATGAGTTTTGAGAAGCCTCGTGGTGGCCTGACTGAGTAGTAAGGCAAAATCATGTTTGCCACGTCCTCAATGTATGGGGTCGTACATAAATGTCCCCAAAAGTGGTTCAATCAGCAAACTGCATATTGGAAATAGCGCGGCCGCATCTTGGACAACCTTCGCATCGCTGCACATGATGTATGGATCTCTTCCGTGGCGCCACTCCACGGTCCATTTGCGACCACACGGACGCAGAATATAGGTTTACTACATGTATAACGTTGGACATTACTCTCGTCAGAGGCAAGCCCAGGAGCGCCGCCTGCACATGAGCGTGCCTTACCTGTGTATGGTACAGTACTCATGCCGCAGTCGTGTCGCAGGTTGTCGCCACCGACGGCGTTTGGACATGGCGCCACTCGTGCAACGCCGCAATGACGTTGCGTGGGGCGACTCTGAAGATGACAACGTTGTGGATCGCGGTGGAAATGTCACGCAACTCGCGTGCGTGGTTCGGGGCTTCGTGGTACTAGTTGACGGTCGCCAGGGCGTCTGAGCCGCGGTATGCACGAAAGTCGGGCGGGGGCCGCGCCATCACAGGCGGCGCTTCCAGTCGGGGAAGCCAACATCACGCGCGCGCCACAAATGCCAGCGCAAAGAGGAAGGCGGCGACACTAGCGAGGAGGATGATGATTGTGATGACTCGGTTGTCTGCGCTGGCAGCCACCGAAATCTTGAATTGGACGTCGGTCGCACGATGCACATAGGCGATGGACGTCATGTAAACGAGAGGTGCAACGAGAGGTGGCGTGGATTCTTCAAGGGACGGACGACGATCGCCGTTGGCACATGCTTTGTTGGGGGGCAGGAGAGAGGTTGCGAGTGAGGATGCATCTATCCAAGGAGCGTCTCCCAGTGCGCAAGGACACCTGCGACCTAACTTGTCTTTGCTTCGTTCGCGGATGCAAAATAAATGCTCGACATCGGAGAAATCAAGACCGGCCAAAATCGTATCTTTTTTGTCGGAAGTTCTATATAATATATAGTATAGTGTTACTGGATTACAGGAGGAGGAATAGTCGGGCAGCGCGCCCGTCTTGGGCAAGTTGGAGCCCGAGAGGAACTGATCGAGTTCGCCGTGGACGTCGGCCATGTGGTTGCATGCGTCCAAGTGCTTGGCGAGGAGCGCTTGCATGTCGGTGAGGACGGGGACGATCGCGGCATTGCCGTCGCTTTCGAGGACGAGGGTCGTGTAGTGGACATCGAGGAGGAGGCCGATCCATTCGACAATGTGGTTGAGCGACTCGGGGGACGCCGGGTGCGAGTACCATTTCTTGAGGCAGACGAGGATCGCGAGCACCTCGGCGAGCTTGAGCTCCTGCATCGCGTTCTGGAGGAAGACGTCGGCGCGGGGAAGCGCCACGAGCAGGTTGAGAAAGTGTTCGACAAAGCGGGCGGGGGTCGTCACGTCGGCGGCGACGGCGGGCGCTTGCGCTTGGAACGCGGCGACCGACGCGGGCGTCGCATGGCGGAGGATGAATTTGACTATCCGAATCGTCATGGCCTCGTCCACGTCGGAGAGATGGAGCAAGCAATCTTGGAGGACCCCAAACTGCTTGGCCGCCATCGCCGTAGGCACGAGCGCCGGGATCGACCGGCTGCAGAGATGCTTGGTCTGGACGAGCAGCGAGAGTTCGTGCCAGAGCCCAAGGTCACTTTCGACGCACCGCTTGGCGACTTGGACAACGAATTGCGGCGAAAAGACGGCGCGCAGTTTTCGCTTCGTCTTGAAGTAAATGTACCCGTAAAAGACTTTGGTGAATGCGTCCTTGGTCGGTGTCAATGCCGCGCTCGTGAGCGTGCGCAGCACATTTAGCTGTTCGTCGTTGCCGGCCAACATGGTTGCTTCCCACGACGTCATGTCAAGGTGGCCCACGACCTGCGTGACTTCGGTAGCGTTGGTCGGAAGGAATGTCGAGAGCGCGAGCGGCGGCGACGCCATCGACGATTGCTGCTGGAGACCCTTGCCCAAAACCGACGCCAAGGTCGCGGCGGGCGGCGAAATGGCCGACACATGGACGGCGGCATCCGTGACCAAGGCGACGGCATTCGTTTTGGGGTGGAAGAGCACGTCGACGAGGGATGCAATGTCATGGCTGAGGGCATACGTGGCCAGGAGCACGCCGTATTGGCTGCTCCACACACGGAGGGTCTTGCCAGCGGCGACGGCAATCGACTTGGGCGAGAGCGCCGCCACGCGAAAGGTTGTCGTCGCAGTGACCTTGCGGCGCTTGGCGTCTTTGGGTTTGCTGTCGTCGTGGTCGTTGGTCAAGGCCAGTGTCGTCACATGCTTGGCGTCGTCGGCGTCGGGCGCGAGAGACTGCCAGTCGCCCGTGGACCAAAAGAGCGCGAGGCCTTGGGCTTGCGGCACGGCAGTCGTAAGGACGGCGCCGTCGGCGGGCGACGCGAGTGCACGGCGCGTGGACGCGACCACTTCGAGCGGCGCCTTGTCGTGTTCCTGGGAAAGCGTCAAGCCAATGACTTCGTACGCGTTCGAGTCGTCTTTGGCGATGAAGACAAGCGAAAGCTGGTGGGTCGCGTCGCTCGAGAGATGCGCCCAAACGACCGTCGCGCCATCCGTGGCATCCACGAGCGCGCGCGGCGAGGCCGTATTGTCGTCGGCGATGAGGTAGACCGCGCCGGACGCCCCCACGACGAGGCACCCGTCAAGGTGCGCGTCGACCAAGACCGCGGCGGCTGCGGCGCTGCCGCGGGGCAGCTTCACGCCCGTGAGCGCATGTAGACGTTCCGTATCGGTCGACCATGCGACGACCTCGTTCTTGGCCTTGCCGCGGACCGCGTAATACCGATCCTTCTTGGGGTGCTTGACGGCCGCCAGCGTCAACGCTTGCGCGCTGTCGGCGCGGAACTCCCAGCTGTGCAGCTGGGATGCCTTGGCCGTGTTGATGAGCAGCACTTGGTCCGTCGTCGTGAGGAGCACATGTCCAGAGGTATCTGCGCAAGCTTGTGCGCCGAGGACGCGCGACGCACCGCGGCTCGTCCATGCAGCACCCAATTCCAGACTCGCCATGTTGAATTTACCAAGTGAAGGGTCAACGGCGGAGCTGAGGTTTCCACACTTGGAGCCAACCAACGCGGCAAATAAATGGACCAATCAGCGCACGCACAGGCTAGATACTTTTTCAGCCAATGGGACGCGTGCCCGTTCGAAATAGTGTACCGTAAAGTAAAACGTCAAGTGTCAAGTAACCTGCCAGACTCGAACCCTGTGACATATTATATCGAGGAGAACCGTTGGGGCATTTTTGAATTTCGGAATGGAATCGTCGCTCGAGAACGACACAAGCGTGCAGGAGACGGCCTCCGACGCGGCGGCGTGCAAGCTCTCGGCCGTCCGCCTCGGCTACTGGGAAGATCCGTTCGCTTCCATGTTTGCCAAGCCCAACAGGAAGATGCCGATCATCAACAGAGGATACTATGCCCGCGCGCGCAGCATTGAACTCCTCATCCATCGCTTCTTTGCAACGCCGGTGGCAACGCCAAGTGGTGGAGGGAATCAGCCCCACACCCGCCAAGTCATCGTCTTGGGGGCGGGGCAAGATTCCATGTTCTTTCGCTTGAAGACACAGCACCCAGACTTGCTTGCGACCACGATGTACGTCGAGCTCGACTTCCCGGCAGTCACGCGCTCGAAAGTACGGCTCTGCCGCCGCCACAAAGTGCTCGCGGATGCATTGGGTCCTGTCGAAACCAACGAAACCGAGTTGAAGGCGCAGGGATATGCGTTGCTCGCGTGCGACTTGCGCGATCTCAAGACGGTCCAGTCCAAGCTTGCAACGGCGCGCATTAATCCTCAACTCCCGACGCTGGTGTGTTCTTCTTGGTGCTCTTTAGCGTCTCACTCCTCCGTCTAGATCTTGTCCGAATGTGTCTTGTGCTACATGAACGCCGAGGACTCGCTGCCGCTCCTCTCGTGGATTGGCGCCTCGTTTGCCGACGCCGCGGTCGTCGTCTACGAACAGATCCGACCGCATGATGCCTTTGGCCAGACGATGGTGGAGAACATTCACATGCGGGGCTGCGACCTCAAGAGCATCTTTTCGTGCGTTGCGACCATCCTTTGTTTCCCACCGCGACATTGTAGGTACCCCGAGGCCGACGACCAGCGCCGCCGGTTCCTCGACGTCGGCTTTGCGCACGTCGACTGCTGGGACATGAACAAAGTCTACTACGAATATTTGGATGTAACCGAGCGCAAGCAGTACGTCGTCCTCTCTCTTCTCATGATGTGCCTCATTCTCTCGCCATGGATAGGAAAGAGCGATTGGAATTGTTTGACGAAGTGGAGGAATTCCACATGCTGCAAGGCCACTATTGCCTCGTCGTTGCCTCCAAGCAAGCTACGTCATCAATCGGCGATGCGGTTCGATTGACAGCGAATGAATCCTCCGGTGTGCCGCCGGCACTCTCGTCAACGTAACGAGCGTAATCAACCGTCGTCAATCCACCTGACGACTCTGGGCAAGGCAGACAACCTCGACTTCGCATGTGGAGACTCACGCAGGATGGCTGCCACGAGGGTTCACAAGTCACATTCGTGTTGCCAGCCATATCATTTCGCCGATGCCAATCTTGCGTTTCTGCATGCATTGTTTGGCTCTGGCAACACAAAATGATGTGATCCTAACCATTTCAAGAATGTGTTCTTTGTCTTTCGCTCGCCCACCTCTACGTGTGCTGCATCGCGTGAAATTCTTGAAGCAATTCCATGCAACCCGCAGCCGACGGCGTCAACTCGACCGACCTGCGGCATTCGCATTTAAGTGTCTAAATAAAATCACATGCGGTCGGCATCTTACCTCGACGTGACGTTGTCGAGCGACTGAAACACCAATTGGGTTGTCTCGTATTGGTCTTGCGGGCCTTGGGCGTACAGCCCACGGACGGCGGCGGACGGGAGCAAACATGGGACCAAAAATGCTACCCACACGCATATCCTCAGCTTGAGTTGGTGCCGAGCGTCGTACCAAAACTCGGGGTTTCCGCGACCCCCTGGAGCGTCACGCCGAGAAGCCGCGGCGCCGCCAAGGACGCGCGCGGGACATTCACTTCTTCGTGGATTTCCGCGACGATCGAGTCGAAGAACGCGTCGACACATCGCGCGTTCGTGGCCTCGTCCCCGTCGCGCGTCGACGGCATCGACTCTGATGTGATTTGAATCGCCTATGCCGTCGGTTGATCGAGGGGGGAGGGTGATGGAGTGCCGTGTACCTCGGGTTCCGGGTGGCCGCCGGGGACGTCCATCATGTTGGGGTACGCGCCGACGTTGTTGCTGCGCTTGAGGAAACACACCATGTTGTCGTTTGTCACGAGGGCTAGATGGCGATGAGTGGTGGGGAGGATGTTGGGGGTGTACCTGCGGCGACGCCGATCTTGTTGGACAAGAAGACTGTGTGGTCGTGATGGGTCGACGCGGCGCCGTCGGCTTTCATTTTCTCGACGACGTCGCATCGAGAGCAGAGACCAATGTACGTCTTGTAATCTGTGAGTCCCCATTCCATGTGCAGCGCGGTGGGCGAGAGCGCGTACGAGGCGAGACGGAACTTGGTCGCGTTGAAGAGATGGGGGTTCTGCGCCAGCTTCGTGGCCCAGACGTCTTCGATGGTCTGCTCCAGCGCCGCGGAAGGATGGACGCGACGGTTTTTTTCGGAAGAGAGGGAAACGGACACTTGCGATCGAGGCAGCCCGACGCCCGCCGTCGCGCGGACAAAGGAGACGCACCGCCGCAGCATCTTGTCCGAGTCGGCCGACATCAAAATTCGTGAAATTCGGCCAGGTACTCTGTGATTGGTTGAAATTCTAAAAGGCGTCTTTTGATTGGATGAAATGATTCAAACCGCACATTCCAACAGAAGAGCATCTCGGACGAAGATCGACCGAGCTTCGAAGATGGGGCCTGACGACGTGAAGAAGATGACGGTACGACGGTCTAACGGCGTGAGACTCATATCGCATATACGTTTTGTAGGTGAAGCAGCTACAGGAGGCGCTGGGTAAGCACAAACTGGAGAAGAAGGGCGTGAAGGTAAGTCCCATTACTCGATGGAATATCTACTTCTTGCGATTCACAAGGCATTCTAGGCGGAACTGCAGGCGCGGCTCTTGCAGCATTTAGAGGACACGTCCTCTGATGTAGATCCATCGTCAGTAAAGACCAAAGCGCCCGAGAGTGGCGAAGAAGAGACGAAAACTCAAGAACCTGACCGTGCAGCGTCCTCGAGTCCAACCGCCGATGGAAGCGACAAAGCTCTTCCTGAGGCAAAACCCCTCAAAGGTAGCCTCCCCGTGGACGCACGCTCTAATATCCGCATGAAGAGCTAGAGACCGATGCGTCTGCCAAAGAGGAACCAAAAGCTGCTCCAGCGACGACAAAGTCCGCGGTGGACTTGAAAGAAGTCAAAGCACCCGAAGTCAAAGCACCCATAAACGAGGATGTGAAAGTCAAAAACGATGTTAAGGACGAAAAGTCGTCCACGAATGCAACCATTGAAAGCGACGTCAAGGACGCAGAGTCATCCACGAAGGAAGCGGCCGCGGCGTCCCAAGTGGTCGACGCCGCCACGCATCGCCCTCGTACACCATCGACTGACGAGCCCGTCGCGAAGAAGCAAAAGGTTGATGAAACTGCCAGCAGCAGTGGCGCGATGTACGTTTGTTTCAATGATGTGGACTCATGCAAAGCCAGGACTGCGACCGGTCCAACCACCCTTCGCATCGACAATTTCATTCGGCCGTTTACTCTGAATGCTGTCAAGGTGGAGCGAGTTTTGGGGTCGTTTTTGAGGTCATGCGCCGTAGGAATTTGTCCAAAGCGAAGGTGCCTTTGTCGAAGGTGGGTTTTGGATCAACAACATCAAGACACATTGCTATGTCACGTACCCGACGCCCGAACTCGTACGTCTCCATTCTGGTCGCATGAATGTCATCCCCTGTTGTCCAGGCCGCACTTGTCCGCGACAAAATCCACGGCGTCAAGTGGCCCGAATTAAGCGGCCGACAGCTCGCCGTCGACTTTTCCGTGCACACGGCGGCCGAGATTGCGGTACGAGGCGCGTGCTGTCTGTCGTCCCTGATTCCGTCCAGGAGCAATACGCCAACGGCAATGTGGCGGTGGCGGCCCCCGCTGCCTCGACGCTCCAGCGCCGCGGGAGTAAAACCACGGTCGCAACGAACGCGCTCAAGCCCATGGTGGCCGCCGCTGCCGAGTCTGCCAAACCAACCCACGCAGCCCCCAAACGTAGGCAACGGACATGGCGTTTGTGATGTCATCGTGTGTAGCGCCGGTGGCAGCCAGCGAGCTGTACTTCAAAACGACGACGACGCCTGCGTTGTACTATTTGCCCATCCTCGACGACGCAGAATTGGCGGCGCGCAAGGAGACGTTGGCCAAGAACAAGGCCAACGGCGTGGCTGGCATCACGGCCGGTGTCGGTCGGGGTCCAAAACGCCTTGGAGGGACGCCCCAGGCAAAGGCCAATTCGACCACCATTCCGGACGACGCGCCACCGCCCCGACGCCGCCGCGCCCGTGGCGGCAAAAAGAGACGGCGCCGTTGAGGGGCAAGAATCCCCAGCGTAAAGTAGTCGTTCGCATTAAATACTTAAAACTCAAACCCACGGGCCTCGAGCATGTCCATTTCGAAAATCAATTTGACTTCGGCAATCTGCGCCAAACACGATGCCGTGTGCGGGCAGTGCGTCTGGATGACGCGGCGCAACACGTCGCACGCGTCGACGACCTGCGCGCAGCTCACGGGATTCACTTCGTGCCCTTCCTCGGCCGTCGCGTCGTCCACCCGTTCGTCGCCGAAAATGGCCGCGTACTAGGCAACAAAGTATGCAACAATGGGGGAAAAAGCTGTTGCCACGTACCATTTTGTGTTGTTGGTGGTACAACCAGTCGTATATAAAGTCCTTGTACTTGCCGCAGAGCATCTCGCCGAGTACTTTTTCGTCGCCGGCGTTGGCCAGCGCGACCAAATGGACCAACGTAAACGAGAGCTACGACAACATAAACAGGCAACAAGTACAAGTTTTGTTGTACCTGCAATTCAAGTTGCGCCTTGTACTTGTACTCGCTAATGTCGGCCAATTCGACGGCCGAATCCAAAGCGTCCAAAATCGTTTGCAAAATTGTGGGGTAAAACAGCCCGTACGAGATCCGGGCACACGATATACGAAGCGCCATGGCAGCACTAATGCGAACCTACGATACAAAAACAAGCATCAGTCGGAAGGAGCCAAGCCACCACTTACTTTGAAGTTGTCTTGTTGGGCAATCGCCGTCGTGAGCGACGTAAAGACGGCGGGGGTCCACGAAGCCGAGGCCAGCGGCAACACGGGGCAGTGAAACACCTTGGCCATGGCATGGCAGGCATTCCATCGAACCTACACAACACACACAAAGCTCAACAAGACCATCCACGACAGACACGGCCACTGACTTTGGGCGCGCCGTCCAACACTTTTTTGGCCAAGATCGTCATGGCGGCCGCCAGCAACGCATGCGATGCCGAGAGGTTGCCATTTGTTTGCTCCAAGTAGGCCGGCGCAACGAGCCATCGCGTGAGGAGTCCCATGGTCCGCACGACACTTGAGGCCACCTTGTCGTTGTCGTCGACCATGTCGAGCATGCATTGCAAGACTTGGTCAATCATCTTTGGCGTCAAGAGCCGAATGAGCCATGGGCTAGGCGCAGATCCTCATCAACAATCGGCAGTCAGAGAAATGTCAACCTGTCAGGCTCTTCGGGCGCTTCGGGCCCTGGGGTCGTGCAGGCATTCCCAATGGCCCAAACCACGCGCACCCGCACGTTCAGCGTCGAATCTTTCGACAACGTCATGCCCATCGTCACGACCTTGGTGATAAACATCGGCGTCTACACGTGCCATCATATGTCGCCACTGTCCAAAGAAACGAGGCCACACCTTGAACGATGGCACGAGCGCCAAGGCCCCCAAAAGACGAAAGCCCGCGGCGCGCACGACCGGGGACGCGTCGTTCGGTGTCGCGACAAACTGGGTCAAAAAGCTCGTGGGGGCAAAGCGGGCCCAGTCGGGTGGGCGGAGGAGCGTAAAGCAGGCACAGACGCTGGCGCGGACGTGGTGCGATGGGTCTTGAAACGCACGGACCAAATGCGTCGCCATGAAATCCAGCTACCGCACACCCATTAATGATTCAACGACGACGGCCCATCTCGCCTACATGAAACGTAGTCTTGTCTTCGCCCTTGATGTAATTTTCGAGGATTTTCACCGCTTGGAGGCGCACGTTTTGGTCCACGTCGCGAAACGCCACGAGCAAAAACTCTGCCAGGCGCGGCCAAAATAAACTGTCGCGTCGTCGTCATCATCGTCCTGCCACACACTTGACTTAACCCTACCTCAACGACGACGCATAATTCTTGGCCGTCTTCGAGAGCAACGACATGGCATCGAGTCGATGGAGCGACGCGGTGGCCTCGCGTGTCGTCTTGGCTTGGGCCAGCATTTCTTCGAGAAAACTGCGCGGGCGGAGTCGAAGCAGCGCCGGTGCATTCAAATGGTAGCTGGGCGTCGCCACTGGCGCGTGCGTGGTCGCGGGCAGCCACTCCAAGAGGCACGCGATCGAATCCGACGTGCCCAAGAGCGCCGCGAGACAAGCTAGGGCGGCGACGCGCACCGTGTGCTCTGTGTCCATGAGTCGGGTTCAATTTAATAAAAAAATGTGTGGCCAACCGGAACAGTAGAGTGCGCCATGCACATGCGCGGCCGTGGCTTGCAAAATCGATTCAAACGGGGGCGTCATGGCGCGACTGCGATAAGACACGACCATGTTGGCGTAGGGGCAGACCGACACGAGCGACGTCGTTGTCTAGGCAAAGCAAGTATGACTAGAAGACAATGACTCAAATACTACCTTGAGTGTTTGCACGAGGACGGTCGGGTCGTGTTCATGCTGGAGGTTGTGCAGCAAGACGAGGTGGGTTTGGTAGACCATCGAGAGCGTGGCAGTGCCAGAGGTTGTAAAGGCCGACGACGAGGCTTTGAAGTTCTGCGAGAGGACGGCGCGGAGGTTCACGAGGCCCCACACCGACTCGAGCCATTTGAGGACTTGGACACGGACTTGGTCGTACGGGTCGCACACGACAAGACTTAAGAGCGACGGTGCGCCGTCGTACAAGAGGAGGTACGGCGACGTCGTGTCGGCGAGGTAAAGGCCAAGGGACGACGTGATGGTGGCCGGCGACAGCTGGAGCACAGAATCGAGCATGCGCACGACCAAGAGCCGAAGGCGCGCCGCCAACCCACTACACACGCATGACACCAAGAACAAGAGGAAGAAACCTACATGCCCCGTTTGGTCGCGTCGGAATCCGAATCCGAGAGCGGGAGTCGGCCCATCGTGCTGGGGGTAAAGATAAGACCGCAGCCTAGTCGGATGAGAGATGACGAAAACTCCTAACGACATGTACCCAACACGTGGCGGAGCGAGACCAACAGATTGGACAGCTCAGCGTCGACTTGGCGCCGTGTTGGGGGATCGTGGAAGCGCAACATGGGCAGGAGGCATTGCATGCTGGCAATGCAGCTCTAGAGAGACGAGACAATAATGCACATACACACACAAGAGGCACTGGTCTACCTTGTAATGCATGCGATTGGTGGTCCAGACGACGTGGGGTGTGTCGTTGTGCAACTGCCGCGTCTGCTGCACAAAGTTGTCGAGGGCGAGCCGCCACAGCGTCGGGCCAAACGTCGGCGTGTGGCTGGCGCTCACAATGTGCGCCATGCAGTTGGTCGCGGCATACCGCGCGCCCGCGTCGGCGCTCGTGGGGTCCAGCACGGGCGCGACGGTGGCAAACACGTGATCGTGAAAGGCCACGGCGCGGTCTGCATTGTCGAGGAGGACGACCGAGAGCGTTGTGAGGATTTGCTCCGTGTACCTGGACGAAACCTCATGTCGAGGACCACACGACGGGAAATCGGTACCATGACGGGCAATACGTCAACGCAGAGACGAGGAAGGGAACGAGGGCATCAAGTTGGTCGCCAGTCAAGTGCAACTTGTCCTTGCAGCAGTGCCTGATGACGCCCGTAAAGTCCGAGACCAAGAGCTCCGACTTGGGCGGAAGCACGCGCGCCAGTGCAGCGAGCGTCGAGCCAACTTCGTCGGTCCGCAAGCGCGCCGGTGGCATCGGCAGCGTCAAGATTTGCGCAAGCACCATGTCCAACTCGGCGCTCGAGAGCAACGAGTCTCCCTGGAGGCGCGCGCGGATGGACTCCCACATGCGGGTCGAAGCAGATCGGTTCACCTGCCACATGGCCAACGCAGAAATGAGTGTCGCCGTTGCGTTACTGAGTTGTGTTCTCGTGGGAAGCGGCGCGCGCGCACTTCTCTCCAACTGCCGTGTCTTGGATCACAAACGGGATGTCCGGATAAAAGCGATGGCATTTCGAATCGTATCCGGACATGTGCCTCGATATTCGAAATGAGAGGTTTTACGGATTTTGACGCCCAAACGCGATGGTGGTGCTTGCCAACGCAGTCATCTTAGGCTACTGCGATCTCGCGGCCGCGGGGACTCGCTTGCTTCAACATGTCTCCATGGATGACACCGTCGTGGTGGAAGACACGATCGATGTGCACAACATCGAGCTGCGTGTGCGGAATTACATCACGTCGTCCAACTGCGCCCCGGTCGTCTCGGTCGTGATCATCCCGACGGTGGTTCCCGCGGACGAGTGCACGTTGTTTGGCGCGGCCCTCACGGACGTCCTTGCTGAGAAGCGGGTGCTTCTCTTGACGAGCTTGAGCGTGCCCATGACATCGGACGAAGAAGCATGCGTCTTTTGGAAGCAATACCACGCCGCGACGCCGCTTTCGTTGCCCGACATTGACTTTGAGCCGATCCCGGCGAACCGATGGACGATCAAGGACCAGCTCCTTTGCACGTGTTTGCATTTCTTCCAAGTGGAGCAACTCGAGACGACTGTTTTGGTCGTCCGAGGGTACAAATTCGGCAACAAGGCGACCGATGGCACCGCCGAGGTAGAGAGATGTTCACCCCATGTTGCTCTCATCCTCTGTCTCCAGGTACTTTTGAAGCTCGGCCGCGCCCTCCCCACCGTCCTCCAGGCCCTCAAAATGGCGTCCAAGGTCGACGTGGATCTCCGTGCCGCCGCCGCCGCGCCCGTCGCATCGTCACCGTCCGAGTTGTCGTCCACGCATTCGTTGCTGTACAATTAATTGGGTGCATTTTCTGTGTGGGTCAAACTCGCCACCGCGTCGCGGCAGATGAGTGCGAGCGGGGGACATGCATCGGCCACGCGGCGGAGGATGTCGGCGGGGACATCGGGGGCGACGTCGTCGAGCAGATGGAGCACATGATGGCACTGCTGCACAACGCCCCCGTCTTCCTTCTTGGCATGGTCCTCTTGTTTCGTTGTTTCCGATGCTACGTGTCTGAGCGCACGGGTCTTGGCTTGAATGCCCTCGTAGGCCAAGCATCTACATCCCATTGTTGATCATCCATGACCGACGACAAAGATGATGATCCACATGAGCATATTTATACCTCAAGAGCGCCAAGGTAATGTCTTCGACATGCAATGCCATGCGCACCCAGCACGCCAGCACCACGACGCGCAACGTCTCCAATCCCTCGACTTGGAGCTCGCCGGGACTGGCCAAGCAACCCAACGTGACCTTGAGCAATGGTTGGAGGTAGACACAGAGATGGAGGCTGTGGGGCGCCCCCATGGCGCGGACGAGCGGGCGGATCCCGACAGTCAGCGCACTCTTGACAGGGACGTCCAATGCCATGTCCCAGGCGCGGAGGAGTGACGGGAAGAAGCGGTCGTAGTGTCGAACGTCGTGCTGGACCGAGACGATAGCCAAGAGGTCTTGAAGGCAGCGCAGCGTCGCGGCGAGGAAGGCGGGCGAGGTCGTGGCAACCGTGAGGGTCCCTTCCATCTCATGGAGGAGGAGGTCCGTGTACCAGCGGACGTCCGTCGGCGTGGCGGCGCGGATCGCATGGTGGACGACATCGAGGCCAACGACCTGCGTCGAGCATGTGTCTTGGTCGAGGAGCGGCAGCGCGAGGGCCAATACACGGCCCAACATGTCGCTTGAGAGGGATGGCACAAGGAGGAGATACCAACGGAAGGCAAAGGGCGGCGCGCTCAGTGTCTTGACCCAGTCGTCTTTGGACGATTTCGACGCAAAGAACGAGAGGACACGACTGAGGTAACTACGCGAGGGAAATGCAATGGAGGAGGAAGATGAGGGTGTCGTCGTACCGGGGAAAGAGGGCGTCGGTCGACGGAATTGCATCGTCGCCGCTGTGCCGCAGGTGCACGAGGGGAGGAAGAGCGTCCAGGATGGCTTGGCATGCGGCAGTGCATTCCGTCGTCGTGTACGGCGCTGTGGAGAGGTAAAACCCGAGGGCATGCAACATGAGAGGGACCCAACGATCGGATGACGGGCCTTGCGAGAATGAGAGCGAGGCGCGGTAATATTCGACGAGGATGGTGGCGAGACGAAGCACCGGCATTGCCACGGGATTGATATTCGCCACTGTCGCGGTGCTTTGGTGTTGGTACCGTAAGGCGACGCGCACCATGAGGTCGGCGACATCAGCCCACGCGGCATCAGCGGCGTCCAGCGTTTCGTGCGAGGTTGAGAATTCCATGGGCTCGACTTCAAAGCGACCGATTGCCTGCTCAGTCTCGATGGAATAGAGCACATCCTGCCCTTCCTCCATCAACTGTGATTGAATCGGATGGAGACATTCATGGCGGAATCGTGTGAGGAAGGTCGTCATGAAAGCGATGGAAATCGCGCGAACCCAATGCGAAAACCTCCCAGAATGGATATATTCAAATCGTTGAACGTGGAGGATTGTTCCTCTCACGATCTTCAGCCGGCAAATCTTGTCGCCGTTGCCGCGAGCCTGCACACCATGCGAGCTCTTGCAAAACGATTCATGACATCTTCATCCCACTTCGGCCCCCACAACGAAAGCACGCAAAGCATCCTCACGGTCGTCCATGAGACATGGTCATCGTTGCATTCTGTGTCCACGCCTTGGATATTCAAACGAGGCTTTCCCTTCATGCCATGAGCAAACGAGGGTCTCCCCTCACGCCACGTTTCCCTTCACGCCATGCTTAAGCAGAAACATAAGATTGTTGTTGCAGCAGTAGGAATCATACAATTCCATTCACCTTAAAAGCTTTTCCCTCTTTTAAAATTCTAACCCAGCTCCCATACAAGCACCGAAATGCAAGATGGTATCCAGTACGACGCAAGCAATCTAATAGTAGATTTGGAACGAAGGGCCCATGGTCGACTTCAAGTAGAGGACCTTGATGTTTTGCCAGTTCTTCTTCAACAACGAGGCCAAAAAGTTGGCGGCCAATTGGGTGTTGACGACGATTTCTTCCTTGGGTTGGCCGACGTGGGCAACAGCCAAGTTCAAGCACATGACCTTCTTCATTTGGAACTTGATCGTAGCGCGGACCGTGTTGGCCTTTTCGTTGATGTCTTCGTTACCCGAGATCAACGTGGGGAACTTGCCGGCCTTGTTGAGGGCGGGGCCGAGGAGACGGGGAATTTGCTTGATCAACGTGTCCGAGGCCAAGAAAGCATCGTACTTCTTGGCGTACTTCTTGATGACCTTCTTGTTCTTGTTGAACTTCTTCAAGTCATCGACGGTCGAGAATTCAAAGCCGTTCTTTTCGGCGAGTTCGCAATGGACGGCGTTACCGATCACGCAAATCTTGAGGTTGGGCTTGGGGACGGTCGGGAGCTTGAAGGTGCCCGAGAAACGCTTGTCCTTGGAGGGATCGTAGTTCTTCAAGCCGATTTGGAGCTCGATCGTTTCGTGGAAGTTGCGCTTCTTGCCCTTCACTTCTTCCTTGTTGATGGTGATGGTTTCACCGTTCGAGAAGGCCAAGATGTCTTCGACGGCCTTGTCCAACAATTCGCTGTTCAACTTGCTCATACTTTAAAGGTTCGCTGTTTCAAAAGAACTCCAAAGGGAAAGTAAATGCCGGCGAGTGCCGCCTGGACCTATCGCCACCAGCCAATCCTCGGCCTCGAGGCCGCCCAATCACAGCCCGTTCTCCCCGTCCACCAATCAAAGCACACCATGCTTCTGCCATCTCGCTCGATTTATCTTATTCGTTTATGAACAGTGTACTTGGCATGTGTATATCATTCAATTCAGACGTTATATTTTGTGGTTTCAAGGATTGTATAAATGAATTTGTATATGACTCCCAAGATAAAATTTACGGATCATATTTTGCGACATGGAGGCTAATTTGACGCATTTTTACCGTTGGTGTTGGTCAAAAAACGGTATATCAAACTAATTCCGTCGAATTATGCCGAAATATTATGATCGACATAGTGTGGGAGCCCTATTATCTAGGCTTACATATACTATACAACATAGTTGATAATTACGTGGACATGGGATCGAGCATGGAACAATTATACTTGGCATTTGTATGCATGATGACAATTGATTTGCAATCCGACTCAGTTGGGCTTTCCCATCAAATTATCCGGATAATTCTGCGCATGCCGTGATTTTCCACCAATCAGAATGCATGAGATCCGTTGGGATCTCGGAATTGAACCAGGCGATCGTCGACAACCTCTGAAATCGAATCTATCTCCGCGTCTCAGTGTTGTCGTATTGAATTGTAGAGGAAACGGACCGGATTGTCTGGTTGCAGAACCGGATAACCTGTGAGAATTTATATTGTGACGCTGGTGAGTGGGACAATGCCCAATGACAGGCGCGAATTTGCCGCGTGCGTTCCGGACGCCACATCGATCCTGCGAAACATTATATCGGAACCCGTCCCCTAACTTCATTGATTGAAGGTTCATTTCGTATGGGCGTTTGTATTGGACATAGATACGGCCCATAGTGAAATCCGTGCGCTTCGAGATTTTGGGGATGGCATTCGCTTGACATTTTATATGAGTTTCACTATGGCCCATGATGTGTGGCGATCTTCAACAGGCCGACTTCGATTCCCCCCCGGCCATTTCCAGTTTTACTCGGTATCTCTCAAGTGAAAATGGCTTCCGTCGCGGCTGTCTCGACCGCGGTTGCGGCCGATGGAACCGCCTTTGGCTTGATCATTGGCTCGACCATCTTCGGTCTTCTCTTTGCGGCTTTCTTGTTCTGGCAAGTGTCCAAGATCCAAGTCACCCGCCGTGGTGAAACCTACGCGTTGTTGTCGCAAGAAACCCGCGGCCAAACTGCCGACCGTCTCTTCGAAATCTACACCGCCATCCAACAAGGTGCCCAAGCTTTCTTGTTGGCCGAATACACGTTGTGCTTTGGTTTCATCGTCATCTTCGGCTTGATGGTCTTTGTCTTGACCTCGTATGTCAACAAGGCCGGCCAAACCTTTGACTGGACTTTCGGTGCCTTGACCGCCACGGCCTTCGCCGTCGGTGGTTTGACCTCGATCTTGGCCGGCTACGTGGGCATGATGGTCGCTGTCTACGCCAACGCCCGTACCACCGTGTCCGCCATGAAGGATGGTGCTGCCGGCTGGCAAGACTCGTTCAACACTGCTTTCCGCGCCGGTGGTGTCATGGGTTACTCCTTGACCTCGCTCGCCTTGTTGGTGTTGTTCATCCTCATCATTTCGTTTGAAACCGTCTACCCCTTGGCCACTGATGCCAAGCGCCTCTTCGAAGCCGTCGCTGGTTACGGTTTGGGTGGTTCCTCGATTGCTCTTTTCGGCCGTGTCGGTGGTGGTATCTACACCAAGGCCGCCGATGTCGGCGCCGATCTTGCCGGCAAGGTCGTCGAAAACATCCCCGAAGATGACCCGCGCAACCCCGCCACCATTGCCGACAACGTCGGTGACAACGTCGGTGATGTCGCCGGTATGGGTTCGGATCTTTTCGGCTCGCTCGCTGAATCCACCTGCGCTGCCCTTGTCATTTCTACGCAATCCGCCGCCATCATCAAGGCTGGCTGGGCTGCCGTCCTCTTCCCCTTGGAAATCACTGCCTGCGGTATCTTTGTCTCCGCCATCACCTCGTTCTTGGCCACCGACTTCTGGCCCGTCAAGAAGGAATCCGATGTCGAAACCGTCTTGAAGGTGCAATTGTTCGTTGCCACCACTTTGATGACCGCCATCACGTACCCTCTTGCCAACGGTGTCTTGCCCGCCACGTTCCAAATTGGCACTGAATACACCGCCACTCCCGCCACTGCCTTCGCCTGCGTCTCCGTCGGTTTGTGGGGCGGCTGCTTCGTCGGCTTCGTCACTGAATACTTTACCTCGCACTCGTACACCCCCGTGCGTGAAGTCGCTCAATCGTGCGAAACTGGTGCCGCCACCAACATCATTTACGGTCTTGCCCTCGGTTACAAGTCTGCCATCATCCCGATCACCATCATCTCCATTGCCGTCTACGTTGGTTTCCACGCCGCTGGCATGTACGGTGTTGCCCTTGCCGCCCTCGGTTTCTTGGGCACGCTCGCCACCTGCTTGGCCATTGATGTCTACGGCCCCATCTGCGACAACGCCGGTGGTATCGCTGAAATGGCTGAACTCCCGGCTGAAGTCCGTGACAAGACTGATGCTTTGGATGCCGCTGGTAACACCACTGCCGCCATCGGCAAGGGTTTCGCCATTGGTTCGGCTGCCCTCGTCTCGTTGGCCTTGTTCGGTGGTTTCGTCACCCGCATTGAAGAAACCTCGATCAACATCTTGTCCCCCATCACCTTCGCCGGTTTGTTTATGGGTGCCATGTTGCCTTACTGGTTCACTGCCATGACCATGAAGTCTGTCGGTGTTGCCGCCATGGAAATGGTCAAGGAAGTCAAGCACCAATTTGCCACCATCCCCGGTCTCCTCGAAGGTCTCCCCGGCCACGGTCCCCCGGACCATGCCCGCTGCATCAAGATCTCGACCGATGCCTCGTTGCGCGAAATGATCGCCCCGGGTGTCTTGGTCATCTTGTCGCCCATCATTGCCGGTACCTTCTTCGGTACCCACGCCGTCTCCGGTTTGTTGGTCGGTGCTTTGACCTCGGGTGTGCAACTTGCCATCTCCCAATCCAACACTGGTGGTGCTTGGGATAACGCCAAGAAGTACGTCGAAAAGGGCTGCGTCTCGATTGAAGACAAGGACGGCAAGTTGATTGTCCAAGGCAAGGGCTCTGCCATCCACAAGGCTGCCGTCATTGGTGACACCGTCGGTGACCCGTTGAAGGATACCTCCGGCCCTGCCCTCAACATTTTGATGAAGTTGATGGCCATCATCTCGTTGGTCTTCGGTGACTTCTTCAAGGGCATCAACAACGGCCGTGGCTTGCTCAACGTCCCCCAAAACTAAGCTAGTTGTAGCCCACTTGCGCTCGTAGCAGTATAGAACACGGCGTCTCCTCTCGCTGTTAGTGATGTGCATCGTGTTTTTCAATGGAAAACAACTTTGGATAGACTACACTGATGTTGTTGTTTTGCCGACGTGCGCCTTCATTGTGCCTTGTTGGACACAACTTCCAAATGATTGCAATGGGGCAGAAGATGCTGGACCGACGTTGCATCATGGATTGTAAGCACCTGAATTGTCACCATCATCCATTCACTCGCCATCCAATCTGACAGCCGCGAGCGTCCATGAACCTCGCTCAGAAAGCGGGATTTCTTCGCAGCTCCATTTTGTGCGCGTAAATCACAACTGTATGAAACCTTTGGGTCCAGTGCAGGTGTCGACAGAGGCGCAATTGGTTCGTGCAGTGCATTGACAATCCACCAATCAAACACTTGTACCGAGAATACCACGTTTTGATTGGCTATTTATGAAACGCCCACCACCATCATGCTGGAATCTCTCGCAATGGATGATGGCAGGAAGAGCGTATTGTCAATCGACCAATCTCTACGCACCAAGTGCTTACTGGTGCGACCGCAATCAACAAAAATAACAAGTTGCAGACCCCCGGTCGTGCGCATATTGAATGGCAAGACTGCACTGTTTAGTTCCATTTGGACCCCTGGATTAACTTGACATGATCGTTTGCGGTCTTGCATGCCACTTGGCTGTACACTGCCTCAATCCTCGACCCAGAGTTGATATTCTGATTGAATCCTTTACGAATCGTTGGGCTGAGCGCATTCGATGTTCGTGTGCGAAGGGTGCAAGCATCGCGCCATCAACGACATTGGAAACGATGACCAGTGTCGTTTACAGCGTGACTGTGGAGCCACAGCGGAGAGTTTAATCCGCTTGAAATCTAGTCTCATGAAACTTGACACGAAGACCAACACCTTGTGCTGTGATGGTGGCTGTGATGGTACCAGACAGGACGGCGGCGTCATCTTCATTCACTTGCTTGATGGAGTCAGTGGGCCGAAGATGACGACAAGACAGGCTTTCGTATGCCTGAGCTGTCGTAAAATTCAAGCCACTTGCAAAATGAAAAAGCGACTTCGGTTTTCTGTGTTCTGACCTCGAATCGACGTTAAACGCATGCGTTTTATATTCATTTGCCCGTTGTGTGGGAAATTCCTTGGGTCCGAACGGACTCGATTCGACCAATCCGAGCCCCGAATTCGAAATGCAGCCATTTCATTGGTCGAGAATGGACGCACAACGTGACGCAGGCTGTGTCAACGCAATATTGGGTTTCGAGCTGACCAAGAAGGCAGGTGAAGGAGACAACCACGTACCAAAGCCCCAAGGCAGCTTCCGGCCACCCCCATTTCACCTTTTGATCGCTTCTCCCCCCACGTGCGTTCCCCTACATCCGAAACATGGTCGACTGGTCAAAGCACATTGCCAACGCCAATTGGCCCATGATCGTCTACTTGGCCACCTGCCACGCGCTCGCGCTCGTCGCAGTGCACTACTTTACATCTGCCAAGTGGCAGACCTGGGTATGGACGCTGGTGTGCTACAAGCTGTCGGCTCTTGGCATCACGGGCGGCGCCCACCGTCTCTGGTCGCACAAGTCGTACAAGGCCGCGGCCCCCGTGAAGGCCTTCCTCATGCTCTGTAGCTCGATGGCGAACCAAGGAACGATCTACCACTGGGCTCGCGATCACCGCGTCCACCACAAGTGGTCTGAGACCGATGCTGACCCACACAATGCCAAGCGAGGTCTCTTCTTCTCGCACGTTGGCTGGCTTCTCGTAAAGAAGGACCCCAAGGTCATCGAAGCGGGCAAGATGATCAACATGGACGACTTGAAAGCAGATCCATTTGTGATGTTCCAACAACGCTTGAACCCGTGGATCAACCTCGTTGTCTGCTTTGCCTTGCCCATGGTGGTCGCCGTCGTATGTTGGAATGACTCTTGGATCATTGGAGTCTTGCTTCCTGGTGTCTTCCGCTACGTTGCTGTCTTGCATGCTACGTGGTTGGTCAACAGTGTTGCTCACTTTTATGGGGCCACGCCGTATGACCCGGCCATCAGCCCCACCGAGAACACAATCGTGGCGTTCTTTGCCATTGGCGAAGGCTGGCACAACTGGCATCATGTCTTCCCCTACGACTATGCTGCCAGCGAATATGGCGTCTCGACGCAGTGGAACCCGACCAAGCTCTTTATTGACACGATGGCCGCGCTTGGCTTGGTCACGGACCGCAAGCGTGCGCTTCAATCGTGGGAAGGCCGCAAGCGACGCTACTATGGTCAAGCCAAGGAAGATTCGACGCAGAATAATGCGACGTCTGCGTAGTCGATGGCAGCAGTTTGATCGTACCATGTCTGACGGGCGCAATGAATCATGTTTATTTTTCATTTGGTTGACTCACACGTTTTCTTGTTTGTACTCTGCTGCATGCTCACGTGACCGAACGCCACTTTGGTTACGACTACTTGCCAAGACAGCGGGTGTCCTCTGATACCAGTGGGGCGGACAATCCACTCTTCTTGTGCAAGGACCTGACTCTGGTGATCCGCCTCTGTTGGCTGCATGCCGCTGGTAGTCAGCTGATGTTTTGAGGGTGGCATTCCTGTCACCACTATTGAGCCGTTTAACTCAATCCAAAATCCCAATCTGCAGAAGTATAAATGAGCGACATGGATGCAGGGACTATCAATTGTTGCGTGTGTAGGTATTATGCGTGCTAGTCAACCATCTCGCGTGGCTCAATGATCAATCAGCCGACAGCAGTAGGCCTCGACGCGGCATTTATGCAGCGGGGGGCGTCGCCACGGAAATTTCACCTACATGTCCTTCCATCACATGGGACAGACAACGTGAACATCCCAACTCCAGCGGTCCATCGAAGAAGCACCCCGAGCCGTTGCCGCCACGAGTGCGCTGGACGCGATCTTTGGATGACATCATCGCCGCGCAGCCTCCATCGGCAGACGCGTGAAAGAGCGTCATCATGCGTTAAACGGATAAAAACGTGTTTTTATCCTTGTGAGGGGACAGCATCTGGGACAGTGACCTGCGTTTTTCACGAGACGCGAGTATAAAACGGACCAATCACCGAGCCCAAGAAAACCAGATGACATGGCCAGCGAGGCTTTGGACGTCATTGCGTGGGTCCATCTCCACCAATCAGAACGCTAGCATGCAAACCCAGGTGTTTGATTGGGCCAGGTAGGGGCACAAGGTCATGACGTCATGGGAATTCATAGAAGATCGGCCACACCCTCGCGGTGACGACATCCCCACGCCGACCAATCACACGACGGGGTCACAGAATCTTGGAGTGGGGCGTTGAACTCTGTCTCAAGGGGAAGCACACTTATACTCCCCCTCATCGCATTCCGTCTTTTGATCCCTCCAGCACAAGGCGATCTCATCATGGCGTTCGATCTGAAGAAGCACATCTCCAATGCCAACTGGCCCATGGTCATTTACCTTGCCTACTGCCATGCACTTGCGGTCCTTGCGGTCGGGTATTTTACGTCGGCCAAGTGGCAGACGTGGGTCTGGACCATCGTGTGCTACAAGCTCGCGGGTCTTGGCATCACGGGCGGCGCCCACCGTCTCTGGTCGCACAAGTCGTACAAGGCCGCTGCCCCCGTGAAGGCCTTCCTCATGTTTTGCAACTCGATGGCGAACCAAGGAACGATCTACCACTGGTCCCGCGACCACCGCGTGCACCACAAGTGGTCCGAGACCGAAGCCGACCCGCACAATGCCAAGCGCGGCATGTTTTTTGCCCACGTTGGTTGGCTCTTGGTGAAGAAGGACCCCAAGGTCATTGAAGCTGGCAAGAAGATCAACATGGACGACTTGAAAGAAGACCCGTTTGTGATGTTCCAACAGCGCCTGAACCCATGGATCAACCTCTTTGTCTGCTTTGTCTTGCCCATGTTGGTTGCCATGTTCTTTTGGAACGAATCGTGGGTCGTCGGTCTCTTGCTTCCTGGCTTTTTCCGCTACGTCTTTGTTTTGCATGCGACGTGGTTGGTCAACAGCGCCGCCCATTTTTACGGCGCCAAGCCGTACGACCCCACCATGAACCCCACCGAGAATGCCTTTGTCGCTTTCTTTGCCATGGGCGAAGGCTGGCACAACTGGCACCATGTCTTTCCGTACGACTATGCTGCCAGTGAATTTGGTGTCTCGGCCCAGTGGAACCCGACCAAGCTCTTTATTGACACGATGGCCAAGTTCGGTTTGGTCACGGACCGCAAGCGTGCGCTCCAATCGTGGGAAGGTCGCAAGCAGCGTCTGCACGGCAAGGACGGCGCCGAGCCTGTCGCCGAGCCCGAAGCGTCCAAGGCCAAGACTGCTTGAGCACGTATCGCATGATGCAAGTGTCTTTCTTAATTTTATCGATTTTTGATTCTAAATTGTGTTTGTCGAATGTTCGTCGTTGAAGTTGGATCGCGCATTCGTGTTGCCAATTTGTTGTGGACAAAAAGGGTGGCTGTGTGGCATCATGAAAGTCGCAGTCCGTGTTTGCGCATCCTGTTTTGCAGCGATGACGGAGTCAGCGGGTTAGGTGATGTGAGCCATTCATTGACATTCCGACCTTTCAAGTCCCATCGACTTTCGTCCGACGAGGCCACATGAGCACGCATCGCCTTCGACTTCAAAGTATTAGTACTTCGTTGATAAGTTCCTTGGGCATAGGGGCAAGCATCGAACCCGAGTCTGCTACAGTCTCCTGCGATCGAGTACATTGATGAGTTGGACAACCCAACCCGCCCCAGCTGATACGGGGCGATCTCTTAAGCAACGCATGCATCATGCAAAGCCAAAAAGGTGGCCCGTGGAAGCTCACTAAGGCGTGCCGTTGCTGCGATCGAAGACACACCCCGTCGTGGACTCGATTGCACTTTCCCAAGGATGCATGGTGGGTAGATCGAAGTAGTAGCCCATATCTAGTCGATGAAGAAGGTGACTGTCGTCACCCTGTCGACGCAGGCGACGTGGCTTTGGTATTGCCAACTCACTTTTATTTCACATGTTTGAAATGTCCATATACATGTCCCCCGTCCTTGTACTTTTCTTTTAGCAGAGGTGTATGGATTCAAGAATGCGTCGCCGCGCCTCTTTGGCGTCCCTTCAAAGAGTGTTGGTCATTCATGACCATATATCAGAAATGTCAACCAATGTAATTGCACCATTCCATACAGAGTGCCTTTTATAGGGGAATTTCGAGTATTTAGAGGCAGCACTCCCACTGTCAAAAACGTATCTTTGTCACGAACCCTCAGAAGCACATGGGACGATGTCTCGGTTGAAGCGCTGTGTAAGCCCATGGAGTCCTCCTCCTTCATCAGGACAACTTCTTCGGCTTTATGGAAGACGTTGCTCGTGAGCTTGAGTGGAATGGAAGCCCAATCTTGAAGGCATGCGCGTCGTTCAAGGTGCCAGCACGACATCTTACGTCACAGCGTTCGTCCAATCAGAGTCATGGAATCTAAATCCCAGTCTCTGATTGGTCCATCGAGGGACACCACGCGATGCGAGTCCCATCGACATCACCACCTTGTGCTGCGTTTTTCTAACTCATGGGCTCTCGGGACATGCAACTCGGCATGGAGAATGCAAGCCGCTATTGCTTCTTCATTCTGCCTTTTGATCTCCATTGCACACTCCTACCACCAACAGCATCATGGTCGACTGGAAGAAACATATTGCCAACGCCAACTGGCCCATGGTCGTCTACCTCTCTCTGTGCCACACGCTCGCCGCCGCCGCGATCCCATACTTTACGACTGCGAAATGGCAGACGTGGGTATGGACCCTGCTCTGCTACAAGCTCGCGGGCCTTGGCATCACGGGGGGCGCCCATCGCCTCTGGTCGCACAAGGCCTTCAAAGCTGCCGACTCGGTCAAGGCCTTTTTGCTCTTTTGCAACTGCTTGGCCAACCAAGGCACGCTGTACCATTGGTCCCGCGACCACCGCGTGCACCACAAGTGGTCCGAGACTGAAGCCGACCCGCACAACGCGATGAACGGGATCTTCTTTGCCCACATGGGCTGGCTTCTCGTGAAGAAGGACCCCAAGGTCATCGAAGCTGGCAACAAGATCAACATGGACGACTTGAAGGAAGACCCATTTGTGATGTTCCAAGAACGCCTCAACCCATGGATCAACCTCTTTGTCTGCTTTGTCATTCCCACGGTCGTGCCCATGTACTTTTGGAACGAGCCGTGGATCATCGGTCTCTTGCTTCCTGGCTTTTTCCGCTACGTCTTTGTCTTGCATGCGACGTGGTTGGTCAACAGCGCCGCCCATTTTTACGGCTCCAAGCCGTACGACCCCACCATGAACCCCACGGAAAACACGATTGTCGCTTTCTTTGCCATGGGCGAAGGCTGGCACAACTGGCATCATGTCTTCCCGTACGACTATGCCGCCAGTGAATTTGGCGTCTCGACGCAATGGAACCCGACCAAGCTCTTTATTGACACGATGGCCAAGCTTGGCTTGGTGTGGGACCGCAAGCGCGCCTTGGCTGCATGGGAAGGCCGCAAGCGTCGCATGTATGGCATCAAGGGCCCCGCTGTCCCCATCAACGAGGAGATTGAGATCCCTGCGTCCAGTGCTACCAAGGCCAAGGCTGCGTAAAATACCAGCGACTAGGCCGCCGTAGTTTTTGTGTATCCTGAATATTCCTAACCTATATCCATTCGTTTTCAACGATTTACTAGTATTTGTGTTGCCGTCCAAGGAATATTATTTGGTCAGAGATTGCGATGCAGCACAACTGGCATTCGCAAGTATAGAAAACGGCTTGTACAATCCGACGACATTGTCTCCAACAACTGTCGTGGGGTTGTTGAGATTGCACGGAATTCGACAATGTACATGTTACCAAGTCTCCACCACCCTGGGTACGAAATAGCCTGCCTTGACGATACACACCTAAGGTTAAGTTTGGGGGTTCCTGCCTCCACCCCGCCCTCCTATGACGTCTGGTGCGATGGCCAGCCCAACGAGCCCCGCGATGCCTTGTTGCTTGGTCCCGTTGGCTGTTTTGTTGGTGATTCCACCTGGTGTCTTGGTGGCCTTGGCTTTTTGTTGCAAGTGTTCCAACCGACCATGGACCAAATCATCAAACGGGTTCTTCTTGTGGTCGTCCGGACACCCTACGTAAACGTATGACGTTTCGACTGCGTCAACAACGTTATACCTTTGGGATGTTGCAAGCGTTTGGCTTCACGTGCGTAGCCTAAGAGCGTGCCTTCGAGTTTCCGATACGGCGAGTGGACGATCTCGGTTTCGACATAAATGTCGGGCATTTCGTCCGAGTGACCAAAGCAGTTGGTGTCGCCAAGCACATATGCCACGGGCTGGTAATTGGCAATGTGGACGTCGCTGGCACAACAGCGTCAACAAACACCTTGTCTTCCAACTAGCCAATATGTAAAAATACCTGTATCGAAACTCTTGAAGGTATTCCCACGAGATGCTGTCGCTGGCACACCCAGTCATCTTGTCCGTGTTGCGATGGAAAAAGAGGATTGCGCCTTGCGGGTCATGCTGGGCCATCGTCTTGCCGCAAAAACCATTGCCGTTTTGCCGCATGCGGCGACCGACGCTGCCGGGCGGTCGTTTGATCATGTGAAAGGGCACACCGGCTTTGAGCCACGCAAGTCGGTATAAATCCTTGTCGCCGTAGACCAAATTAAAGTCGGCGAGGAAGCTACAAGTCGGCCGTGAGCCGCGTGCGGATCCTACGTCTAGCACCGCGGCGACACGAACGAATAAAACATGAGAACATGCAGCGCGGCCATGCTGGCTGGCTTGTTGACGAGGAGCTGGGCACTTTCTTGTTCAAACATATCGACAAAATCGATGCCCGTCAAGTCCCAGATCATGCTGTAGGCGTCGATGCCAAAGCACGTGTTGTCGGGCTTCCAATAGTCCTACAACAACACTGCGTGTCAATCGTTCGTCTTCAATCCGACGACGCACGGGCCAAAAGAGCGCACCCGTGGCGGCAAACTCAGGCGTGTCAAAGAGGTACTCGGGGTCGCGGATGGCAAAGTTGTCGCAGTCGAGCAGGAGCACATTGTCAAACGCGCTGTAAAAGAGTGCATACGGTTTCGTAAAGAACCGCGTGGCCATGGGATCAAGGATCGCACGCGCGACGACATTGAACTTGGCCACGAGCGACTGGACGATCGCGTCCGTATGTGCCATTTCCTCGGGCCGATACCACACTTCGATTGGCAGCGAGCAGTTGAACTCCCGAAGCGATTTGATGCTCGCGTAGGCCGAGGCCAGCACGCCAGGATGGATGGCCATGGCGATGCCACGCGAGCCTGTGGCTCTTTTCGTCGTCGTCGTCGTTGCGCTGTCAGAGTCGTCGTTTGTTCGCAAGTTGGACGAACGCATGGTCGTCTGTGTCGTCGAGCTCGCATCGGCCACAACGACCGCAGCAGTGGCGTTGGGCGACGGCAAGGCCAACGGCGAGTGGACATATCGGAGCGAGTCGTAGCCGTACGAGGCATACTGCGCCGCGACGTGGCAGTTGAATTGCCGCATCGTGAGTTTGTAGCAGCTCATGTGCATGACTGGGAGGACTTCGCCCGTCTCGTCGTTGCGGACGGCGCAGTAGCCTACGACGCCGTACAAGCTCGTGTAGATCTTGGTGTCGCAGCTCTCGCTTTTGTTGGGCGTTGTGAAGAGCGCGACGATGTCGTTGACGTTGCTTGGACACTCGCCCGTGCCCGTGTACTGAAACTTGACACAGCTAAAGTGACCATCCCGCCGCGTAACTCTGGGATAAAATACGACGCGCTCGGCGGCCGGGACGAGCAGGCCAAGGCGAGGCGCGATGTTGTACTTGCAAAAGTGGACGACGCTGCGACCTGCCTGCCACAGCACGTGTGTCATATTAACGCCGTTGAGGACTTGGTTGACATGCGCAACGTAGACGAGTGTGTGCAAGAGCACGAGGAAGAGGAAGGCCTTGCCCAGCCCCATCGCCATGCTGGTTGTGCGTCACCACGGCATCAACAATGCCAGAATGGCCTCAAGGCATAAACGATGGGCGACGCTTTAATTAGACACACGCTGAGCAGGGCGACGGCGCTAATAATACGCCGATAAGACACATCTCGGACTTCAAAGACGGTGAGACAATGTCGAGGGGCGAGGATACCTCTGGCAGTCTGGAAGACCTGGATGTGTCGTGGTGTCGCATA
>VJMH01005224.1:0-46832 GCA_009835185.1 Aphanomyces stellatus | reverse complement strand
AAGTTCAAGCCATCGTACTCTTCAGTGTAGCCAGCCAACTGCTTGTCAGGGCCAAACCAGGGCTGCCACTTGGTCTTGACATTGAGCTTGAGGCCTTCGGTCGTGATCCAGCGTTGGGTGCCGATAAAGTTGACGATCGAGTCGGCGTCGCCGCTGAAAATGAGCGCCTTCAAGTCCTTCGAGAGGATGTTGGGGTAGAGAGGAAGCGACGAGACGCTCCGGTTGTACTGGATCGTGTCGTGACCCATGCAGTTGACCCACTCGACGTGGTCGCCCGTCACATGGATGGCTTTTTGCACCTTGGGCAGCCGAAGGTACGATTGCGTAAACTTGTCGGTGCACGGTCCAATGTTGCCACGGTGCATCGGGCGAACGTTCTTGTACTGGAGCGCTTGGCCTTGGGAATTTTCCATCAAGCAAACGTCGCCAAAGATGTAATATGGGTTCAAACTCCCGTGGTCGCTGTCCCGCATCGCACGATGGATGGCTTTTGCACACGGATCGTCGGCGGAACTGTCCGAGAAGACGCCGGCGTAGGTCGCGAGCGTCGTGTCGTTGCAGTTGGTTTGGATCGCGCCGTAATCTTCAATCGAGATCATCCCGTGCGTGTAATAGTAGTCCATGTAGGCCCGGTTATCGATTGCAACGTCCGTGTATGGGTTCCCAATGGCAAACCCCTTGAGGTTGGCAGCTGGCAGCGGCGCATTGACCAAGTTGTTGACGAGGAATGGAATGTACATGCCGCCGTAGCTCTCACCCGTGATGTAAAAGTCGCGGTGTTTGTAGGCTGGGTACGCTTGGAAGAACAAGTCGAGGAATTCCCGAGTCCGCGCGGTTGTGACGTCATCGTTGTATTCGGACGGATCCAACTTGGGCTGGCTAAAGCCAACGCCCGACGGGGACTCCAAAAACACGACATTGGCTTTGCGGTTCCATGCATACTTGTTGCGCTTGACGCTGAGGTCGCTCTGGACGACGAACGGGCCTAGCTCCGTGAAGAAGCCACCGAGGGAAGAGCAACCTGGCCCGCCATTGAGCCAGAGCACCAGTGGGTCCGTCTCAGGGTTGTGGTCCGATTCGACGAACCAGTAGAACATCTTTTGACCGTTGCTTGGAAGCTCCATGTGCCCAGCATAGTGGTTGAAATCGATGGGCGACTCGTCGTTGTAGTTGGGGAGATCCGTGACTTGATGCGCCGTTTGGATGGCCGTGGGGGTAGCGGCAATGGCCGCGGCTGCGACGGCGGCGAGATGGAAGAGGACGCGCATGAGTGGGACCCCGCGGGCAGAAAATGTGGAAGTGACGTCGGAGAGATCGAAGACGGCGAAAGTCGAAGGTTCACCAGCATTCGCAACCGGATGGTTTCGCCCCCTGACTGACATCGACAAGAAGATTCCATTTGATCAGCGTCGACCAATGGCATCGCTGGAAGGCCGAAGTTGAAGCTTCGAAGTTGAACCTTGAACTTGCACTTTCTACCTTGCTTCAAGGATCACCCTCGCACAGCACCATAATTGTCAAGCCTTGGCTTCCACTGCGTCCACGACAGGATCTCACCTTGAAGGTGCAGCCAAGGGATGGCTTCTCCAGATAGAAAGGCCAGAGAAATCTCGCCCGTCGAAGCTGCGTTGTAAAGAGGTCCCACATAGCAGTCAAGCTGAGTTCAGAATCACGACGTCGCAAGGCATCATATCCTAAGTCCTATTTTTAGAAAATACGAAAATTCCCGACTTTCATTCAATCAAATTCCATTGTTTTACCCAAATTGACGATATGAACACTGATTTAACCTATAACCACCAAACTAACTTTTCAAACCCAATATATCCTGAGGGGATATCCATTTATAAAGCTTGATCTAATCATAAGTCTACGCACCACCTTGTTGAACTTCGAATTGACGAGGCCACTCACCCATCAGGCGGCCGTCAGCGACTTCCATCGATGATCGCGAGCGGCGAATTCGACTAAAAAGACTCCCATCGACACTTTTCAACTTGCACATTTCGCGCACTCATGCTGCGCTTCCTCGTGGCCTCGCTCGCCGTCGCCGCCGGCTACATTGCTGAACACAAGATCACCTCGCTCCCTCGGTACTCGGACCCCAAGCCCATCAACTTTGACCAGTATGCTGGTCACCTTGCACTGCCATCCACGGGCCAAAAGATGTTTTACTGGCTTGTCGAAGCGGAACACAACCCCGAGACGGCCCCACTGGCATTGTGGCTCAACGGTGGCCCGGGCTGCTCGTCCCTCATTGGCTTCTTCACGGAGAATGGACCCTTCCTCGCCGCGAGCGACCTGACCATCAAGCGCAATCCGTATGCGTGGAATCGCCACATGAACATGGTCTACTTGGACTCGCCTGCTGGCGTTGGCTTTAGCAAGCCGCTTTTGAACGCGAGCGACTACAACAACGACGTGACGACCGCGCGGATTTTTGAATTCCTTGGGGTCTTCTTCGACAAGTACCCGAGCTACCAGCGCCGTCCGTTTTATGTGACGGGCGAGAGCTACAATGGGTTTTACATTCCTTATTTGGTCCATTTGATGGTCACCAAGCCCAATCCAATCGTGCCATTGGCTGGTTTTGTCATTGGCAATGCCTACACCGACCGTCACATCGACGGCAAGGCGTACTACGATTGGATCTATAGTCACGCCCTCATTTCGTCGGAAACGTACCGTGCGTTGTTGGACCACTGCGGCGACCAAGTGAGCGAATGCGCGAGCGAGTCGATCGTCTGTTCGTCTGCCTGTCAAACTGCATTGAACGAATCGCAAGTGAGCTCGGACATTTCCGACCTGAACGAATACTTTATCTACGGCGACGTGTGTCTGCTCAAGAACCGCCAAGTTCAGAGCTTTGCCTACCACCGCGTGCGTCCTAGTTCGAGGGGTGACCTCGGTCCATGTGCCGACACGTTTACGCAATCGTATCTCCGGCTTCCCGAAGTGCAAGTCGCGCTGCATGTCCAAGGCGAGTTGGTCGAATGGAGCGACTGCACCGACGCGGTCTCGAGTATTTACACGGGCTCGCAATCGGCCCTGCCCAAGTACCCCACCATCCTCAACGCTGGCTTAAAAGTACTCATCTACAGCGGCGACGCCGACTCCAACACCAATTTCATTGGAACGGAACGATGGCTCACCACCGAAGGCTTGAAATTGGAGGTCACAACACCCTGGCAATCTTGGTTTGGCCCAGACAAGCAGCTCGCCGGCTACACACAAGGCTATCAAGGTTTGAATTACACAACTGTCAAGGGTGCAGGACACATGGTCCCTGCCGTCCGCCCGCTCCATGCGCTCTACATGATTGAATGCTTTATCCACGGTGACGACGTCTGCAACGGCAAGTTTGACTACCCCAAGGACAACTTGGAATATGTGAGTGGCGTTGGGGATTTCGCCACGACTGCTGCCATCACGACTGGGGAATGGCTCGCACTCGTCCTTCCCTTTGTCGGGGCGCTGCTCGTAGTCTCGTGGTATGCGTGGTACAAGGGGGTCTTGTTGCTCGGTCTTGCCAAAGCGTAAGGTTTTTGCTTCAAATTGTACCAAATATATTGAAGGTTTTTTTCTTCCATGATGCAATACCAAAATCGACGACGATTTGTTCAAAGTTGATTCGTTAAAACAATGATAAGTCCCATGCGTCAAGCAATGGAGAACTTCCTTTAACACCGCAATCACACTTTTTCGCGATCCCTCGGCGACATTAAAAGTCTTCATAATATTGTGAATTGTTCGTTTGTACTCGAACCAATCTGTATCTGGCGGCGCACCAAGGCCATCGACAAAAAAGGTTGCCCAAGCAGTGCGCCGGTGTGCGCTAGACAACACACTGACTCGATCCACGTTGTCCACGACCGGCTGCTTTGAGTTGGCAAGTCGATCGGGAGTGCACTTAAAATTGATCCCAACCCATCAAGCTTGGAGTATTTACGCGCCCGCGCAAGGTGGCTCCCTCGCTTTTTCTATGGCATTGCGGATGGCTGAGTGGCAAAATTCGCCTTTTTGCTCTGACAATTCAAAATTAATGCATACAGATTTGAGAGTATTATTATTGTACTTCAAAATATTTTAACATGCCTCTTGTGTCCGACTATTCCCGCGGCAGTCGGCGCGGAGGTGCGCGGACGACAATTCCTACATCACTATGCGTGAACACAACATACCATATACCTTACGCCACGTGCCACCGCCTTGTGCGTGGCGTAAGCTATTTAGATCGTCTATCGGATGAGTGGTTTAAGAGTAGTTGTGGTCCGGCCGGCAATCGATCCGCCACGCCCAATTGTACAGTTCTAGTATCAACGGTGGCGTTTGACATACAAGTACCGGAATACCGTTGTTGCGCTGCAGAGTGACGTTGGGTTGCGGTGTTTCCTTTGCTGGTTTGTCGTTAGCTGGTGTGATTTCGGCACGACGAATTCCCAACAAATTGCGGTCGGATTGTCCATTGCAGCAAGGACATCTCCATTGAATAAATGTCCAATGACAAGAATAGTGGTAAATGAAAATGCAGGTCCAACCTTGATTTAGGCTGCCGTAACCCAGCAAACAGAGCAGTATGGGGGTGGAGTTTCTTCTTCCCAAGGACGAAGGTTAAAGTCCGTCGGCTAGGCGCTAATACGTTTGATTGTCCAAAGCATTTTAAGATTGTGACCACGGTGTTCCATGATCGCTCGACAATTGCGATTGGTCACCTTCGTGCCAACTTGCTCCGACAATGACACAGAGTCTTACTCTCCGATACTCCTCCAAAATTGTAGTTCAAAACTGACGTTCGTATTGAAGCAACACGCGAACCACACGCGAGCGAATTCGATACAATCATATTCGATTCACCAACCAAAACGAACGGGGAAGGATTTAGACCAAGAGGAGGTTACTAGTAAATATTTCCAAAAGCATCGCTGGGTAGGAGTTGGTTAGAAACTGCATGCGAGGCAGAGCAGTGGGTGCGTCCTGCGAAATGAACATCAACATCGCTTTCTGGATCTCGACTTTTGATTGCTGACCTGCCATCAACCATGGATTCAAACGACACGGACCATGGCAGGGGTGCGCACCGCCCTACGCATCCAAATACTATAGCTTGTTGGTCTGTCCAAGGCGCTCACGCTGCATGCCGATGACCCACAACACTACAAACCTTGCGCCACACCAAGTGTGGTGTATGCATCCCACTTAATGTCCCCTGAGTTCACTCGACAACCGTAGAGTTCACAATAACTCAACGTACAAAATTACTCACCGCAGACCCCAAGTTACACAATAACTCACCAATCGGACCACTCAGACCAATACAACAGGCAACAGACAAGGGGTAAATAAATAAATATAATATTACATACAACTATCAAGTATAATATTTATAGTTAGAAATATATATAAATTTACTCAATTTTTTTCTAGAAAAATATCTAAATAAACTCACCAGCCAGCAACAAATCACAAAATGGCGAGCAAAAAAGTCTGGTTAATTATTGTGTGCTTTACGGTAAACCCCAAAGTTGCACGTCGGACGTAATAGTTTGTTTTTACACATGGTGCAGGTCAAGCGCGCGCGTACCACGTTCAGCGACTCGACAATTGATTGCGGACAGATCGAAGAAAACGAATGCAAGTCGCTCGTCGAACATGCACGTGTCCCATTTGGCATCCTTGAACATTCTTGGAGCATGTGGCGCATCCTGGCGGCCACCAATGTACTGGTAATTATATTGACGGCGCCAAGCACAATATCATCTTGCGTGCCTTGATGTTAAAAGTTAAGGCAAGTGGGGAAGAACGGAGCAAGTCGTTTGACTCAGACTTGGCTGTTCAGTCATGGTGACGCTGGGAAACTTGCTGACTTGACCTCGCCTGTCGAAGAGGTGTCCGTCGACTCTATACATGACCACGAGTCCACCAAAGAACAACCTTTCGTGGCACCCAAAGACACATGTGTCACCTTGTATTTATTCGGGTAGAACTATCCAAATACCCATTTTGAAGTTTGAAGTCGGGTATTTACCCATTCTGATATATCATTGGACAAAATGCACAACTGGATTGGACATAATACCCGACAGACTGTCGGGTAGATTGATATCCGACCAGGTTGCAAATCATTTGAGGTCTCACGTTGTAACACTGTGTATCGGGACATTCACTTCTGATTGGCCTGCATGTTTTTAGCCGCGGCGGCGCAGAACGCATGACGCGCTTTCCCAAGGACATCGCATGGACGAGCCCACCATCGCTTGCACGTCAGTGAGGATGATAGTCAAAATGCACCTACACACACAAGTACCTTTTCCGTCAACTTCCTTGCAGCAGGATGTCATCGACGAAAACCACAATAGCGCACTTCAAACCACTCAAACATACACTGTACGACGCTGAAACCTACATGGCACTCTTGCAACGTTATGACACGACTGAACGCTTCAAGCATTGCTTGAGTCACGTGTCTGACCAATCGAGAAAGTATCCAAGGCATCACACGATGTTATTCGGCGGGGGACAAGCAGTTGCATGACAGGCAATGGCGACCGACGACGCCCTCCTCCTACAATATCTGGTCTAAACCATCTGGCCGCCACATCCAAAACAATCGACCACAAATCCATTTTCCATTTCACCTTGTCCACCACCACCACACCATGAAAGAAGGGGTGCTTTTGTGGGACGGCGGCGCCAAACACACGGCGCTCCTCACATCCGACCAAGAACGTCAAAAGACCATTGGCTCACCTTGTGTCCTTGAGAGCAACTCGGCATGGGGCAGTTCGTATGACGACACTGCCGCTTTTGAAACGGGGGCGTCAGGTGACGGCGCGCTCCAGCCCGGTGGGGCGTTCCCACTCTTTAGCCGCGAATCCATTGGCTTGTTGTGCCAATATGCGGGTGTCGGCATCCTCTCGGGCATGTTGCCTCAGCTGGCGTACCCCATCTTTACGCAATATCTGCGCATGGAAGGGTACCAAATTGCCTCGTACGTGCCGCTCGTCAATTTTGCATGGAGCTGGAAGGTGTTTGCGGGTATCGCGTCCGATTGCTTTCCCATCTATGGATACAAGCGCAAGTCGTACATTGTGTTGGGGTGGTGCCTCGCCTTGATTTGCTGCGCCGCGATGGCGCTCACACCGTTCCCCGCCCCCCGCTACGCCAACGCTCTCAAAGGCAAGACCCTCACGTCGCTCACTCCTGATGAAGTCGCCGCGTTTACGAATCCAAGTGCCGCCGCCGACGGCTACAAGTTTGTCCTCTGGTCCATGGGTGCGACCTTTGGCTTTGTGCTCGCGGATGTTGCCGCCGACGCCGTCATGGTCCAGCATGCCCAGCGCGAACCGCTTCACATGCGCGGTCGCATCCAAACCATGATCTACGTCGTCCGCGAAGTGTTTCGTATCGTGCCTCAAGTCGTGATTGGCATCTGCCTCAACGATTTTCAATACGGCGGCACGTTTGATTTCTCCGTCGCGCCCAGTGTCATCTACTGGCTCCTCACAGCATCATGCGGCCTCTCGCTCGTCGCAAGTGTGACGCTCCTCGTGGAAACTCCGACGCCATCCGTGCCGTTCCGCGAGTACATGCAAGGCCTTTGGGACCTCCTCCACCTCCGTGTCATGTGGCAAACCTGCGCGTTCCGCTACATCAGCTACTTTGCCGTTCAGTTTGACGCGACGCCGCGTCCGATCGTCCAACGCGAATGGGTCCATGTTACGCCACTCAACAATTCGATTTACGCGATCCTTGGCGTGTCACTCAATGCGATCACGTACTACCTCTGTGGCCGCTTTGGTCTCCATTGGAACTGGCGGACGTCGATGGTCGTCACATCGGTCGTTGCCGTTGCCATCGACGCTGGCATCCTCTTTCCCACGATTTGGGGGGCTGCCCGCGGCAACCAGCACTTGTTTCTCGCGATTTCAACGGCCGAAAACGTACCCAAAGCCGCCCAGTTTATCATTTCGTCCTACTGCACAGTCGAATTGGCCGACCTTGGCAACGAAGGCGCCGTACATGGGCTCATCACGACGATCGCCAACCTTGCGTGGCCCGTTGCTGCCATGCTCTTCAAGACTGTCGACGCTTTCTTTGACACGGCCAACGCGACCATCAAATCCGACACGACCGACGCGCGGTGGCAAGTCACATACTGCTTTATCATTGCTTACGCGTTCAAACTTGGATGGCTCGCGACGCTATCGCTCCTCCCCAAGCAAAAGGCCCATCTCCAGCTCCTCAAACGTCGTGGTCGTCGCGATGCCTACGCTGGCCCTGTCATCGTCTCGCTCTTTCTCGGCCTGCTCTGCTACCAGTTTGTCTCAAATGCGCTCTCGCTCTTCCCATCGACATGGTGTTGGCGCATGGCCGGCGGGAAAGGTCTCCCCGTAGGCGCGACGACCTGTCCAAAGAACTAAACGTGTACTAACTGTATTGTGTTGTCTCAATCTTGTGTATGGGCAAAACATCGTAGCATCACCAGGTGGCAGCAAATAGTACAAGTATTTATGCAGAGCCAACTACGAATACTAGTAAATGGATAGGCCGCGTGGTTGAAGCATTGCCAAGCATATTCTGGTGTACAAGTACTATTTTACGTTACCAATACGCACCAACCATACCGAACTTTGAGAAAAGATTATTTTCGAGCGACGTACGGATGCTTTTCAAGCATGGCCTGCAAATGGATGACTTTCGAGCAAAATGGAAGAATCATTCGCCTATGCGAGTACCATCGAAATATGTGTTCGGTGACAAGGGAAATATAGCATTACACGTTGCGAGCGACGATAGAGCATCCATCCACAAATTGCGCCCACCGAAGCGTAGCGGAGGTCGGGTGTATAATTTTGTGCAGGCGGTGCCTTGGCGAGGAGTGAGTCCCAATCTTTTCATGAAAACGGAGGTTGATTTTTTATCTCGTCGGGAAAAGCGGCAGGTAGGCGATTGCGCCGTGCCGTTTCCCAGACGAGGCGTGTTGAGTTTTTATCTGCCAGCCCTCGACCCTGTCAGTGCCTTGATACAACGTTTCAGAGTATTGCTCATACAGATAAGTACTCATCTGAGATAATTGCGCTGGAAAACCATCCATTTTCGAAATTCGCTCGAAAAGCATCCGTCCGATGCTCGAAAATAATCTTCACCCCCAAAATTTAAATCGATAGAAAGGCCACGTGCAAGGGGTAACGTCACGGTTGGGATCAACTATCATCAATTGGCTGGAGCCATCGACCAAATTTGTTGTTGTTGCTGCTCACCCCTGGGACGAATCACAAGCGGCACCAGTCACACACGTTGTCGTAGTTTTTTGTGTTGGATTTCGTTGGCATTGTTCAGAAGGATAGTGGGCATTGGTCTGTTGTATACTAGTATGTATTGTAAATTGAAGTCTACGAGAGATGAGAACTTGAGGCCCACGAGCTTGTTGGATTCGCAATGGTGCAACTGATGAAAGGCCTGGAAGGATTGAGTTTGTTGGTGCTGCAGCTCAATCGAGTTGCTGTTTAGCAACAAAAGGTCAAGATTCGGATAAATTCACGCATTTGATCTAGGCAGAGGCTGGCCGACGCCCGCCGGTAGCAATAATCGGTTGACGAAACCAGAAGGTATATCAGCACATCAGTTTCAAGCGGGTAACTGATACAATTGTAATCGCTTTTGTCTTTCGATTCGAAATAAGAGTCTCAAATGGACTTGTCTTGCCTAATCCATTTTCCAATCGACTAACCAATCAAATCACAGGAAGGAAATGATATGTCCAATGGGAGGATGGGAACATACAAGTCCACGCTTTTTCAGTTTCACTTTACTGACTTTCGACCTTCAGTCGTTTGACGGGTCGATTCATCAATCGAAACTCCAAATTTGGTTGGAAAACACAATACCGAGGTGCTCAACAATGGCATCCAGCCAATGGAGCCGACACAACACCATGCAGAACTCTCCGCCCGAGCGATGGGCCTCGTCATGGAGTCCCAGCTCCCGCGGACCTCCACTGTCAGCATCGCTGCACTGTTCTTTGCACAGTCGAGTGACTCATCATCACATCCAAACTCGCTCACCGCGAGCCCTCGACAACATCCCTCTACAGTTGGACGGCGTGTGATTTCGATATGCCAAGCACATCCCACCATGTCGGTGCTGCGAGCTGCATTAACTGCGTCTTCTCTACGCAGATGCTGGTGGCGCGTCTCGTGCCACGGCTTGAACGTCTCAAGTTCGACCGAGTGGCAGGAGCATCAACCCCACGAAAGAACGGGCAATCGATCGTATGACGTGAAAGCTGTGGCCCCGCTGTGTTCAAGCACAAGTCTTGCGTGACGCAGGCCGTCCATTCCAGGAAAGGTTCTTGAGCGTGGAATTCCGATGCAAAAAATGAATCATTCTAGTGCGACGAATCAAGACTCCGAAACTTAATTTTATCCCGCCTGTCGTCCCATGTCCTATTTTATTATGGCGCCGGCCACGAGATCCATGACAGCAACGTCGTGCACACTGCCCCCCGAGCTTCTCCAGCAGTACATTGCCCTCTTTCATGTCAACGACAAGGTCTTCTTTTCCATTTTGGAGGCGTTGCGCACTCGCTCGAATGAATTCCTCGGGCAGTTGGTCCATCTATGGCACCTCCAACACGTTCTCCCGCCCGAGCGCCTCTGGCCGCGCCTCTGCTTGACGCATGCGCCGTCGACCCCTTGGATGCTGGAGCATCTTGCCGCCAGCTTTCGCTACTTTGCCGAGGTCGACAATGTCGGCGTGTTTGACTTGACGTGGCTTTCCAGAGTCCTCTCCCCCACGTCGCGATTGCATGTCGAGTCGACGCCCCATCGCACACGTCCCCCGTCCGCGAGCTGGCTCGCCCTGCTTCCCCGGCTCCCAGTTGTCGAATGGCACCCCTATTTCGGGGACAACCGCTTTGTGCCCCATCTCCTGCCACTGATGGCGCATCTGACGTCGTTGGAGGTGTTGCTTCAGCCATGGTCGCCCCCCCAACGCGCGTCCTTTTTTACATGGCTCTCTACGTCCAGGCTCACGATGCTTATGTTGAGTTGGGTGCAAAAGGCGTCACCAAGCCCACAAGGCGAAAACGCTACTTTACAATCCCGCTAGCCGCGTTGGCTGCGCTCAGCACATGGCTTCACAAGTGCCCCGTGCGCCAATTGTTTCTCGGTGGCTTTGACATTGCGACGGCCGCCTCGCCAGCCATGCCTGCGTTCACTGCAGCGTTGGTCGCGTGCAGCACAATCGATTCGTTGTCGGCCACAGAAATCTTTGCCTTCAAAAGCCACGTCTTTGTCCAGACATGGCCCAAATTTCATCCAGCTAGACTACCGCTACCTCGTTGATTTTTCAGCCGGGATCTCGAGCTGGCGCATGCGCACCTTTGGCATCGACGATTGCAACTGCGTTGTCCTGGACCCGGCTGGTTTTTCGTGCCTCTGCCTCTGGGTTGCCCAGTCGACCCACCTCGAAACGTTGGAATTACTCAACCTCGACGCGCCATCCACTCAAATGACGGCGCTACGGGCAGCGTTGACCACGTCCAGCGTCACCCAGCTCATCCTCTACGAAGGCGCTTCCGACGGACTTGAACGCTTGGTCCACGACATGGCGGCGTGGTTGCCACGAACGTCGTTGACCCACTGGACCCTGAGCAACGTTCGCCGTCTCACTCACAACCCTGCCTATTGGTCGCACATGTATCTCCCCTCGGGCTCGGCGCTCTGGGGGATGCGTCGGCTCGTGGTCGTAGACTTGACGCATGCGCGCATCGTAGATCGGTGTTTACCAGCGCTCTTCGACGGCGTGCAAAATAATACGTCGCTGCAGCGATTGATTCTGGACCGCAACAGCTTGACGACCCAAGGTGCCGCGACAGTGATTCAACAAGTGAGCGCGCGATCGTGTCCGCTCGCATTGCTGAGCCTACGACACAACAAGACACAATTGGACCGCACGGTGCTGGAGGCCCAGACGTGCTCAATGGCCATTGTTGTGCTTCGATTGGATTAATTGGACGAAACTAGTCGTGAACTCGTGACCATACATGCATTGTTGGTAAATGCCTGTACTGTTTTGGCTGTCAAAAGGACTTCGACTCATCGATTTCCAATGGCCTAACCAATCGAATCACTGGAAGGAAATTATTTGTCCAATGGGAGGATGGGAAAATGTTGCCTACAATCGTGGTGAAATCAACACTCGGTCGATTGACACCACGTCTTCTCTCAACTACATGCACTGGGCTGGAGCTTACAACGATTGGAGAGTATTGGTGCATCGGCACTCGTAACCGTTCCACAGCCCTGCAGCTCAACGCCCAAGGACAACAACTGCTGGAGCTCACAAAGTATACTATACACTTACGTTGGAATACCCTCTCTTGTACGATCGATCGACTGCCTTGCTCGGACATGCAATTCAAAATCGCCGACTGAAATTTGCACAATTCTAGGATTGGATACACTTTTGTTACACACAGCTTCTTTATACGTTTCTAGTTGATGGGTTTACAAGCAACTTCGACGGTGGCCCCAGCAATGCGGTGCATTGCGTAGAGGCAGCCTTGGATGTACAACCCTGCGACGTCGGCGACGAGGACACCGACGTTCATCGCGACCGACGACGCCGCGAGTGCAAATTCCTTGTAGTGGGGCACTTCGTCGGCGAGGAGCGTGAACGAGTTGACGTAAACGAGACCGCCGATGATGCCCGTGATGATGCATGGGACGATCAAGCCATAGTTGTAGATCGCATGCGGGGTGTACGTAGCAACGGCAAAGAAAAAGCCAAAGAGCGCGACTTGGAGCAACGAGAGCGCCATGATTGACCAGCGCTGGAGACGGATCCACGTGCCCGACGACCGCGCGAGGAAGACACCGCCTTGGTAGGCAAAGCCAGCATTGCGGTAAAAATGGGTACGGGCCTCAGCATCATCCAACGGAAAACCAATGGCAGCCCAAGTGCCAGCCATGCTCGAGTACTCGGCGGCGTAGACGATAAAGAGGGGAACCATGTAGGGCCAGAGGGAGAGCGTGAGGCGGACGCCGTCCTTGAAGCCAAGCGGCTGGAGCTCAGGCGACGGCAACAATGTCGACGCATCGACGACCGGCGATTCGAGGAGCGACTCGGGTTTTTTCAACTCGATATCGTCCACTGGTCGATGGATTTCGGGGGCCAAGAGTAAGGCAAACACAATCACGTAGATGGCAGGGAAGATGAGTGCGAGCAGCAGCGTCGTTTGGAGGTCTGCGACGCTCGTAAATAGCGTAACCCAGGCAAAGCCAGCAATGCCAGCGACGCCCGTGCCGCTCGACCATGTCGTGAGACAGAGGCGCGAATTGTCAAAGCGGGACGCATAGGCAAGGAGCGACGACTCGCCAATGGCTTGTTGCATCCCGTTAAAGGCAACGCCGACGAGTTGAAGGGCCAACGAGCTGCCCATGCCAAAGACGACCGTTACAAAGCTCAGCGCCATCAACACACCCGAGAGATAGATGCGCCACTTGTACGACACGTACTGAAACCAATACGGACCCGAGAATTGGACGAGGAGCGACGGCAGCACTTCCGAGACATAGACAATTGCGACGCCGCCCGAATTGATTTCCTTGGCGCCGGCAATCATAATCACATAAGGGATGTTGTTGACGAGGCCGAGGAGCCAAAACGCGACGGCATGGGTGGTGGTGGTTGGCACCATTTTGTAAAGTGAGGATGTGCCGAATATATCGACGGACCAGGATCGGCTTGGGCAACAGCTGGCCGCCATGTGGTGACGTGGAGGATGTTGAAGCTGCAAAGTTTGGGATGTGTCAACTTGAAGGTTCGTGGTGCTTTCAGCAGCGTTCCCTCCAAGGTTGCATCCCGCCGGCTTATGTAGCAACTACAGAAGTGTTCGAGTTTACCTCAGGCTTGGCAGGTTGACAATTGAAGGAAATCCCCTCTGGGAGCCTTGACGACGATATCGACTGATTGTATATGTCGTGAGTAATTCGTCCGTGACGAGAGGACTTTCGACGCACGTGCTGATATGACCCGGCGCAGTGTTGTTTCACATGCTAGTGTGTGTATTCTGCACAGTGGATACTGGAAAGATACTTGAACCTGCTGCTCTTGGTTTGAATAAATCGCGCACTGGAGGTCATGCCAATGAAAGCAAAACGATACTATTGTCGATGCGTTCAAACAATCCCGTCACTCAGAATGGCCACGATGCCAACACACGGCTCGGAGTTCTATCGACTACAAGGAAGTCGATTTTCGTGTTGCTCGTGAGATACTTCGAGTTTAAACAACCAACCCTCAAATGCGCCACAGCCAATCAAAACACTCTGTACCTGCGACACGTTGCGTGGTGTCGACATTTTAGGATACTTCGTAGTACCGTCACCCACGTAACGTTCTACATGCGACAGGGCTAATGCATATGATACGTGGGCACAGGGGATGATTCATTTCATATCACTGCAACATGAACGTGACGATGCGACTCTTCAGCTGCGATTCAATCAAGGCGCTTGAGGTTGAAAAGTCGGCAATGTCGAAGCCAGACGAATAACTTTTTGCAATCGGTCTGTCGATTGAAGTCATTGTTTTTCCCAAGTATCTTTTTAATCCACATCTTTAACCTGGGTACACGAGAACCATCCAGTTGAAGCATCGTCGGGTGTCCTATCTCATCACTGCTTCGTCATCGATTTCAACCCAGGCGATACTATCCTGTTAAAAGGGAACATCTTGCCAGCCCTGCGACCGCCACTACCTTCCTTTCGAGTAATTGGTTTCCAAGAACACCATTTAGGACATTCCAAAGGGTTCAGCAAATGTAAGCAATCGCCGTAGCCCAAGGCAAATTTACTTAGCCAAATTCTGGAATTGAATGTTGGTTGAAATGTAAACACGCTTTCGAGATCCTACGGCGCAGGTGGTAGCATGCACACATGGCCTCGTTTGGGAAGAGAGAAGCTTTTGTTCCGATGGTGCAACAACCTGTTGATGTCACGCAATCCAAGTTGAAGCCTCGTGACCGTCCGTTCTGTCGACTACGTTACCAGAATACGTTTGGATATTTAATAAACCATTTTTCCAAACGTCGCTCGCTCTGCTTGAGCTAGGCAAGCATGTACTGCATGATCTCTCGCCCTCAAAGTGTCCGCTGCAAAAATGGGTACATCTTCCTTCTTGGTGCTGTCGCCGCCATCTCCAATGTGAACAACAGACAAGAGAAGAGGCCCTCTCCATCAAACTGACCATACATATAGACCATCAGACGCATGACGAGCTTTGTCGACATCCTCGCTTGGAGTTTGATATCAATTACCTTTTGTCATTCATAGATGTAGAGTTGTACGGTGTAAAGCCAATGAACTAAATCGATTGTGATTCGTGACATCTAAAAGATATGCCGACCTGGATGATTTTCCCTTCACCGATATCCCTTGAGGTTGAAAAACAAGTGACAGTGGCACGACAATCAGCTCAAGTTTTACATTCAATGACAAACTCCTTGGTCAACTCAAATACTCGTGGCTAGGTGGCCGCTGTCTTCTTTTGACCTGGAAGCAGGGTCCGAGATTGCAATAGTTCAATCGCTTGCGCACACGTCATGAACCCATAATTGATGTCAGTGCTGCCATCTCGTTGGGCAAAGGCCTGGTCAAACACCTCCATGAGTTGCACCGTCGGCAATTGCATGAGCACGCATTTTGACAACACAAATTTGGCGTCGATGGCCACTTGGACCAAGTGGTCCATGAGCTTCTGGCATTGTTCTGCTCCCGACAAGGCCCTCATGAGATTCACCACCGAGATGAGTCGCAGGGGGGGTAAACCAGTGTTGGCATTGCCGCGAAACCAGACGCGCCAGAGCCCTCGACACGGCCAATATCAAATCCAGCTTCGACTCACGTCGCGGTATTTCCAGGCTCTGCCGGGCCTTGTACATCATCTGCACCAGCGTGCTCGCTATCAGCGCCGAACGCGCGGTATTTTCATCATTCATATTGTCGACGAGATTGCCTTCAGGGTTGTGGTGAAGCAAAATGTCAAACGCGCGATCAAAGATGGCCATCAGCGTCGGCTCGGCCATGAGCGTGAGGGCATCGGGGGCAGAAACCATGGCGTGGGCGACAGAAATATACACAAGTTTTTGCACCACAATGCCCGATTCGTACATGTGAGGGACATTTCGTCCGGGCACATGGAGACACCGCAGCGGCTTCATGGTCTTGTCGCCAAGAAACCAGCATTTCCACAGCGTTCGGACGCCGACTTCGGCCACGTCAACGTGGCGTCCTTGGTTTTGTGCGGTGTTCTGCGTTGCAATGACGCATCTGGCATGGTCTCCGGGAGACCCGAGCGTCGTGTGACGCGTGCCATCTTTTTTCGATGGACGATCGAGTCGTCCCTGTGCAATGTCGATGGGTGGGTCGTTGTGGCTCTCGAAGTTCGCTTCGGGTTTTGTCGACGAAGTGTCATCACCTGCGGTGGGCTGTCCTCGACCGGATTGTTGATGGTTGTCATGTTGACAATGTCGGTCGAGTCTCGCTTTCGTTTGCCAGAAGCCGCTGGATGATGAGTATTGTTGACTTCGTCGTGCGTGTTCATGACGGATTTTTGGCAATCGCCTACGCCCTCTTCTCGCGCCTCCGCCCCCTTGGTTGATTTCAAGTCCTGCTCAGGGGTCAACGTTTCTTCGTCACTATCTTGCTTTGACATACTGGAAATCCCTTGGTCAAGGGTTGCTTGCTTGGCTTTCCATGCAGCTTGCGCCGTTCGCAGCGCATGTTCTTGTTCGTCCAGGAGCAGCATTTGAAGCTCCTTTTCTTGCACGAGCGATGCCTTTGCACGCTCGACTTCCTCCCACTCAGCTTCTAGTGCAAGCTTGTTTCGTAGTTGCTCCTCTTGCGTTGCAGTACAGGTGGATGCGACGTCGTCCATTTGTGCAAAGCGCGCCTGCATCACACGCAGTTCGTCATAGAGAAGTTGTACCTTGGTCTTGTCGTCTGGCAATGGAGTCGCACATGCAAAACATTTGGCGTAAATGGGTGGGTTCACGTGCGTACACTCTGAGCATGGAATGCCCAACATCACGACCGATTCAAATCGTCCCCGAATATCCGAATATCCAACTGAAATACACACTATGCGTGACTTTGCAGCTGAAAAATACCAGTGGATTTGTTTCACTTTCATTTTATCATTTGTCAAGCAACTCCCTGTTTTCAAAATATGAGAATCATGATCGCTGCTTTCAATTCAATCGATGCCAGATCGAAGTTGCAATGCACATGATATTAACCAATCAGAGGTAGCCGTACATGTTGAGGTAATTTGATTGGTGGCATTTATCAACTTTCGAACTTGATTGACGAATCAAAATTAGGCAATTCGTCCGAATTCGAAGGACATTTCGCAGGAACAGCGGGTGCTGCTCTGGCACACATACCAACACCAGCTTGACTTGTACTTGCAATGCGTCCCTTGCCGCAGTGTGGAGAGTTGCGGAGGGTGCGGAATACGTTCTTCCAGCGACGTCGCTATCGCTTGCCTTTGCCTCTTAATGACGTCGCACGGCGCGCCGTTCTCCATGCAGGAGCAGCCCAGCGGCGTGTTCACTGCGAAATACACGCAGTCGATCGAGCCATAACTCAAGGGACGGGAGTTCAGTTGAGACTCCTGTGTTGTCCTCAAGACAAATCGTAACGGGTCACAGCACTGTCAGTTTCATACGAATCGAATGTTGCTGAGCACAAGGCAACTCTTCTGTCTTGGACTGTTTGTCGCCTCCTTATCCGACGTTGAGACAGGTCACAGACTTCGATGTCAATGTTCGAAGTCGGCCGTTTGCTCGTATTTGCATGGTTAACTTGTCCTGGTTTCCCTCAGTGCCGTCGAGTGTCTCGAGTGCCGCCTTCTGCGAGACGACGACTCCAAGATCATTGTTGTGTGACATGAGTCTCTGGGCCGGCCCGATGTCGGCCAGCAGATGCGACGCCAACTGACGTTTCGGGTTGGAGCGATCTTGGGCCAACTACGGCAATGTATTTTTACCACGAGCATGTGCGAGCACGTTGGCGAAATCCCGTCGAAGCCGCGAAAACATGATGACATAGCTCCCCAAAGTGACTTTGATCCCGTCACTAGAGTTGAGGACGTTTACAACGTGGGCGTCAGACATCAACCCCTCAAACTGCCCAATCCTTCAATCAAGTATGAGGCGTTATATGATCGGTCAGTTGACGTTCTCGAAATGAGCGAGTATAAAAGCGCGTCATCACAACGTGACGTCCAAACGCACGTTGGATCAGGTGAAGTAAAAATACATTTCATTGCCAAGAGGCGCCATTTCGTGTGGCATTCTTCGTTGTTGCTCCCATAGTGCAATCGCTGGCCTCCTGATGGTTCGCGTGTTCCGTCCATTCTTTCACTCGAAACAAGAACTCGTTTCCACCTTCGGTCATGTTTGCCAAGCAACCCTCAGTCTCCTCAGTGCCTTCTTGGTCGCTGTCGACGTCACATGCAACAACTGGGAGATCATCCACGCAATTGGGAATGCCAAGCACTTCTTTACGCCACTCCAAGACATCACGACCATCCAAGACATGGTCAGCCAGTACGCATTTGTCAACCACGTCACGCCATACACAATCTCTAAAGTCGCCAAGTCAATGCTCAACTACACGGTCGCAGCAACAGTGGCTCACGATGGCTCCGACTATTTTCTCACAGCCAATACATTCACAATCTTGGATACCAACAACGACAAATGTGGCGCCTTGGTTGGCTTGTACACTGTCCCAACAAACCCCCTGCCAAGCCAAGATAACCCATTTCGACTTGCCGCGGCGATCAACCAAGTCACGTACATCCGCGGATCGCCTCTCAGCAACGCCTTTGGCACTGCCGACACTGTTGTGGCAGCCAAGGGGACGAAGAATCAAGAATTAACCAGCATGGGCTACACGCCAGGGCGATGGGACCTCGACATGCGATTCTCGACGAGGATTGACCTCCCAGTTGACGCGAATCTCTATTCGACCAACGTGAGCGTGTACCGAATCTTCCCCAAGGCGTTCTGCTCGGGCTGTGAACCTAATGTCGAGCTTGGGCACGACACGTGCTCCATCACGTACACGTACAACGCCACCAACCATACGGTCGCAGTGGTGTCGGCCAAGGCCTTTGTCGGTGGGTCGCACGCCGTCGGCCTCGTCGTCTCGCGGACATGGGGCACTGTCGCATCTCTTGCGATCCGAGGCATCTGTGTCGTTTTTGCCGTCGTCGGCTTTGCCGTCAGCAAGAAGACTGTCCGGTGGACCGACCCACCAACACTTTCAAACTGGGCCAAGCGTCTAATTCATTCAATCTCGCCCACACCACTCTACAAATTTCCCAGCCACACACTCACCTTTACGACGTTTTGCCTCGACAGCGACCTCTTTGTGCTCTTTTACTCGTTTGCCATCATCTTGGACGAGAAGAATTCGATGGTGTACTCGCGAGTCATGAGTTCATGGAACGAACATTCCGATAATAGCTGGGTCTCAGTCCAGCTCTTTGCCATGCAGTTTCGATGGCTTTGGCTCAACTGCGCCGTCCTCAAACTGCTCAAAGCTGTGGTCAACTTTGGCACAATGACGAGGCACAATGGCACCAACGTCGTCGTTGGTTTTTTCAACCTGAGCAGCGTGACTTATGTCTACTTCAGCGCCGTCCTCCTCATGCTCCGCACGCATTTTATCGACTATGGCAACATCGACAATGTTGGCCTTCTCTGCACAACCGAAGATCTCGATGGCATCCGCCTCGACTGGTTTCAGAGCTGGTACGCGCGCAACATTCCCGAGTTCATCCTTGTCATGATCGTCAACTTGTTTTGCATCCTCGCGCTCGACCACATACTCAACTACCACATGTGGCGACGCCTCGCCCGGAATTCGTTAGCTCGCCAAGCCATGTTTAACTCGACGTCGATTTTGAGTGTCATGTATTACACATTCCACGACGTCCCCGGCTACAGTGGCCAAGCAGTGTTGGTCCAAGCGCGCGCGCTCTGCACTGCGCAGTGGTTCCTCCTCTGCCACACAACGTGCTTTGGACTCGCGGAGCATCCCAAGAACGTTCGTGCCATGATCACAAAACATCTAGGCAGTGTGGCCACGTCGTCAACAGCGTCCCGGCGCAGTTCCAATCCAAAAGTACCGACCTACGATCCCATGGCGACTAGTTGCAGCAAGTACATTGTCGTCAAAGCCAAAGCGAGTGCCGATGTATCGTGCCTCGACGACGCGACGCAAGCTGAGGCGTCTGCCCTTGGCGGTGCTTTGGTCGATCTGGAAGCCCAGCCCAACACAAGTGCCATGGTCATCGTTGCCCAAGACCCCGACGGCCACATCCATTTGTATGACGCACGAAAGCAAGAGCTCCAAGCGCTGAGCTTGGAAATCAAGATACTAGGCGACACGTACTATGTCATTGCCTAATCCGAGTGTACACATGACTAGTTTTGAGTTCTGATGGATTGGACCTCAAGATATTGACCACAACGTGTCCTGTGCCTGTGTAAACTGGCAGCAATCAATCCGACAATCATGAAACCATACAGGCAGCGGGCAAATGGCTCGAGTCGAGCATTAAAGCACATGGTGGGCCGAACCGAGATGGCTATCGACTACTTGTCGGCAATGGCGCCAAACAACACGCTGAAACTCCCCGCGGCGCAATGGAATCAGATTTCGATGTCGCAGGACGCAATGAACGGCTGGAACCCCAGTGGTCACCACGACACAAACTAGGACTAACGGTCCAACTTGGAGTTCTTGTCGAATCGACACGTTTGTGCTCTCTGTTTCGCAAAGCCTACACCCGACCATTGTCACCGTTTGACTAAGGTGCGCCAGCTTGTATAGCACTTCGTGCAGGAAATATAGTGTCTATATCCACAGGCTGGAAGTCCTCGTCTCCTCGTTAACATGCAATTCACGGGTGGCAATTCCAAGATGATGCCAACGTTTCACCGCGATGTCGAGTTCGCCCACTTGTGATCCAAGTTGACTAAGTCCACCTCGTATGAACACAGCAATCCCAAAGTCAAATATTACATCACTTTTTACGCAAATCTCCACAGGATTTTCAGTTAGTGTACATTTCAGTCCAAGTTCATCCGAATTGTTAGTCTGCGATTGCAATGCCGCTGGGCTTGATTGTTTGTTCCATGGTATCTTGTCCGCTCGGGATGAATGCTTTGTATTTATTTTCTTGCATTAGGACGAGCCAATGTCACTTGACCGCCGCGATTTGCTCAGAATCTGTACCCATTTCGCCATTTCGTGCCACGAGACGGTCCCATCTGTCCACCCCTTTCGACTCTGCACATGCGGCGGCAGGTGTTTGGCCATCCACATCTGAAACACGTCGTCGAACAATGCCATCAATTTGGGCATGGGCAACTGGGCTGCAACCCCGACCGACGCCACCAAGCCTTGCGAGATGGCCAAGGTTGTCAACGTATCCATGAGCTGAAAGATCGTCGCTTCGTATTTGTTAGTCGTCCATTCGCAAGATGGAATCATTCGGAATGGGCCGATGGTTTTAGTCCCACGAAACCAGAGACGCCAGATGCATCGACACGACACGTCAGCGTATAAGCGCCAGGTTTGTGGCACCCAATGGGTTGTGCCATCGCTCGTCCATGTAAAGAGTTGGCACGCGTGAAACATCTTTTGGGCAAGGCGATCGGCCACGACGGCGACCGAGGCCGTGCAGTTCGACCCGTTGAGTTCCTCATCTGCTTCGTCAACCTCGTTCTCGTCATCGCCATCGTCGTCACCATCGACATATTTGTCACTCATGTCGTCGTCGTCGCCGCACTTGTCACCGTCGTCGAGATTGCCTTCAGGGTTGCGCGCCATCAAGACATGAAACGCTCGCTGAAACACTCGACGCAGCGCGACTGTCGACGTGAGTGCCTCGAGCGCCGCCACCGACGCCACGTATTCGTTGGCGAGAGCAATGTCGACGAGCTTGTTGACCACGCGCTTGGTAGCGGCGACGGCTTGGACGTTGGAGCGCGAATTTCTCACGCCAAAGATCGGGGCCAAGTGCCGCAGCGGCGGCAGCGCGTCCTCTTTATTCCCTTGGAACCAAAGATGCCACATCGTTTGACACTGGACATGGCTGGACCAGGTCCAATTGACTGGCACGCATCGAATCATTTCCTCGAGGGACTTGGTTCGTTGCGAGTCCACGGCGCGCGAGCATGTGGTCTTCGACGATGACGAGGACCATATGGCGACGATCGCATCGTCATCGCCGTCAACTGGACTTTTGTCGGTGGGACTTGCGACCATAGTGACGCCGGTCTCGTCGCCCTCGTCATCGTCGTCGTCGTCGTCGCTCTCATGGAGCTGGTTTGTTGGACGGTGCCAGCCGCGTGTCGAGGACGCGCCTCGAATCCCTTTGTCTACGCCGCCCCCTTGCGTCGATCGAACCATTAAAGCTTTCCGTCGATTCCACTTCACCCATCCTCTCGAGTGGAACGCCAGTCGCCACTTTTGTCTTTGTCTGCCAAACATCCGCGTCTTGGACCGCCCCCCCCGCAGCAACCGCTTTGTGATTCCCCACGACTGCGTCCCAGAGCACGCTTGGCGCTTCTTTGTTGCATGGGACGTCAGACGCGCTCGCTTCCGTTTGGCTCGAGGTGTCGGTTGTACTGGTGCACTGGCATGTTGGAGGGTTGTATCGCTTGTGGAGACAAGCCTTGGCTTGACAGGATGTGTTCGTGGTGATGTTCTGTTTGGAATCGATGCTTCACCTGCCTCGATATTTTCTTCGTGATTGCGAGACGCTGCCACACTAGACGCCACCGTGTCTTGTCCTTGCAGGGTGGTCGTTGTTGCCGTTTGGAGAGTCGTTGCGCAGTTTGATTCTCGTTGTTGCATGATGCACACGCGTTCGTCTTCTAGCGACGCCGCAATCACTTGCATCTCGACCATAATGGCTTTGCACTTCTGTTCCTTTGCCGCGATCGCCCGTTCTCGCCGCAAAAGCGCAACGTCCAGTTGCATGTTCTCTTCGAGCTCGGCATACCGCGTTTGGATTTCCGCGACCTGGGCGCAGAGGTACTGGATCTTGACTTTGTCGTCCGCCGTCTCCTTCTTGCATCGAATGCAGCGTCGAATCAGCGCCGGGTTGACAAAGTTGCATCCGTCGCATGGTATCCCGACCATGGCAATGCACTGCACTGCGACCGGTGTTGAACCAAGTCGTCGAGGTACCCCCACATTTGATTGAGGGTACCCAAAAACTAGTAGTTCGCATCAGATATACAGGTGGGAGGCGGAACTATTTGGGGGGAGGGGGTGCAAATATCAATTCACGAGTATTTGTTGCCCCACCCACCCATATCTTGAATCGCCACAACCAACGCAACGGCAACTCGACTACCACGACCGTCCCATGCATAGAATAGGCATTGTTGACCATGCCGTGTTTTGTCAGCCTGGTGCAAACTTACATCGAATCCATCCATGTCAATCTCTATCGGCGAGGTGATTCAGGGTTGCAACAAGGACCATTCGACTGTGCATAGTCCCATTTTTTATCCACTGGGAAAGCCAAAACCCACGCGTGTCTATCGTATTGTGTTGAGCCATCGTACGATCGACAAGAGTCCAGTTGACACATCATTGTGGGGCTACCAAACGTTACGGGTCAAAACGTAGCGGCACACAACGGTTCGTCGGTTTCGAGTGAAATTTCTTGACTGCAAGACAAGGACCTGTCTTGAAGGCTGTGAGGTTGATGGGTCGGAATGCTGCAGCGGGAGACTGTAGGCCCATATCCATCGTAAAAACGTAGCATACCTCGACTTCTTTGCGTCTCGTCGATCTGGTGCTCCGACTTGCAGGCCTGCAGACCCGTCCTGGATATTTTAACGCCCTTTCGTATCGCCAGTGCCTATTGACAAGACTTTGACAAAATTTAGTTGTTGTCGTTGTGTTCCCGACTGAGTCTCAGCCCAGTGGGCGGCAGCCGTCAATGCGCCCACTAACTATTTGGGAGGCGCTATTTTAGGCTGCCTATCTCAACCGCGTGAATGTATTTTTACCGTGGGCAGGTCTTGAGCATAAAGGTGTAATCCAAGCGGAGCGACGAAAACAAGATGACTTTTTCGTTGCTTGACCTAATTCGCACCTCGAGAATTGAGGGATTTCAATCAGGGTGTTTGGTCCCTGCATCCCCAAATTCCCCGACCCTTCGATCCGGCGACGTTTCTCGTTTCGGTGGAAAGGTACAAAAGCGCGTCATCATGTGCAAGTATACTTTGGATAAGGTGGTGTGAAGATGTAAAAATACGCCTCACTGCAAATAGCCACTGGTTTGGCATTCTTTGTTTTTACGCACACACGTGACAAAGAATCGCGATGGTTCGCATCTTTCGTTTGTGCCTCCGGTTTGACTACTCTGTTTCGACCCTCGGCCACGTCTTCCAAGCATCCCTCAGTCTATTCAGTGCCTTCTTGGTCGCGGTTGACGTCACATGCAACAACTGGGAGATTGTCCACGCGATTGGGAATGCCAAGCATTTCTTCACGCCACTCCAAGACATCACGACCATCCAAGATATGGTCAGTCAGTACGCATTTGTCAACAACATGACACCGGATACAATCTCCAAAGTCGCCAAATCGATGCTCAACTACACGGTTGACGCCATGGATGTTGACAATGGCGCCAACTATTTTCTCACTGCCAATACATACACCATCTTGGAATCCAACAACGACATTTGCCGCACGTTGGTTGGCACATACACCGTTCCAACACGCCCGCCACCAAGCCAAGCCAATCCATTTCGACTTGCCGCAGCGATCAATCAAATCACGTACATCCGCGGGTCGCCACTCAGCAAAGCGTTTGGCACTGCCGACACGGTCGTCGCTCCAAAAGGATCCAAGGACCAAGAATTGACCAACATGGGCTACATCCCTGGGCGATGGGACCTCGACATGCGTTTCTCGACGAGGATTGATCTCCCACTAGACACCAACTCGTACTCGACCAATGTGAGCATGTACCGCATTTTTTCCAAGTCATTCTGCTCGGGATGTGACCCCAACACGGAGCTCGGGCTCGACATTTGCTCCATTACGTACTCGTACAATGCCACCAACAATACATTTGCTGTTGCATCGGCCAAGGCCTTCCTCGGTGGATCGCATCTGCTTGGTCTCGTCATCTCGCGGACATGGGGCACCGTCGCGTCATTGGCTATTCGAGGCGTCTGTGTCGTATTTGCCGTCGTCGGCTATGCCGTCAGCAAGAAGACTGTCCGGTGGACCGACCCACCAACGATGGGCAGTTGGGTCAGGCGCATAATCCATACAATCTCACCCACGCCACTCTACAAGTTTCCCAGCCACACACTCACCTTTACGACGTTTTGCCTCGACAGCGACCTCTTTGTGCTCTTTTACTCGTTTGCAATCGTCTTGGACGAGAAGAACTCGATGGTGTACTCGCGAGTGATGAACAGGTGGAACCAATATTCAGACAATAGCTGGGTCTCGGTCCAGCTCTTTGCCATGCAGTTTCGATGGCTTTGGCTCAACTGCGCCGTCCTCAAACTGCTCAAATCTGTGGTCAACGTTGGCGCCATGACGCGTTACAACGGCACCAACGTCATCGTTGGCTTTTTAAACCTGAGCAGTGTCACTTATGTCTACCTCAGCGCTGTCCTCCTCATACTCCGGACGCAATTTATCGAGTACGGCAACACCGACAATGTTGGCCTCTTCAGCACGACCGAAGACCTCGATGGCATCCGCGTCGACTGGTTCCAAAGCTGGTACACACGCAACATCCCCGAATTTATCCTTGTTATGATCGTCAACTTGATTTGCGTTATTGCACTTGACCACACGCTTAACAGGCGGCTGTGGCGCCGCCTCGCTCGGAATTCACTCGCCCGCCAAGCCATGTTCAATTCGACATCAATTCTGAGCGTCATGTATTACACCTTTCACGACGTCCCTGGCTACAGCGGCCAAGCAGTGTTAGTCCAAGCACGTGCACTTTGCACGGCCCAATGGTTCCTCCTCTGCCACACAACGTGCTTTGGGCTCGCGGAACATCCCAAGAACATTCGCGCCATGATCACGAAACATCTAGGCAGCGGAGTTACGACGACGACGGCATCTCGACGCAGCTCAAACCCAAATGTACCAACCTACGACCCCATGGCGACCAAGGCTACTACAACCGGCACCCCGACCAACAAGTACATTGTCGTCAAAGCTAAAGCAGCAAACGCCGAGGTGGCCAGTCTCGACGACACGACGCAAGCAACCGGAGTCTTGACCGATCTCGAAGAAACTGCCGTCCAACCTAACATCACCGAGATGGTCATTGTCGCCCAAGACCCCGACGGCCACATCCATTTGTACGACGCACGAAAGCGGGAGCTCCAAGCGCTGAGTTTGGAAATCAAGATATTGGGCGACACGTACTATGTCGTTGCCTAAGCCAAGTATCTCAAGTTTAGTACTTTCGAGCTCATTCGAATTGGATCTCCAACGGGCGGCAGCAGTGTGCAACCATTCTTCATCCCTGATATGATTGGTAGAAGCTTACCAATTAAATCGTTTAAAAACATTTCAGCCAGTGGGCGTGATTTTAGATTGTGCGGTTTGCTCGCGCGATTCGAATCGGAAAGTCACACCGAATCGACAATGCACGAAAACAGTTTTTCGTCAGCCAACGTCGAGTCAATCAGAGGACAGCTTGAACCTCGTCGATCTGTCGACGAGTTTTCGGAATTTTCACCACGCATTATCCGAGTCGAGATAGTCACGAAATACAAGACCGACATATGTGTACTTGAGCCATAAGCGACATAATTCTGTGGATAGCCAGTATGGCAAGCTCGTTACAACTAAACACAACTGGATCTATTATTTAAAGTTCCATCGTCAGTTTCGTGTATTTCGCAGAGAGATACTGAGCAGGCACACGGTCTCGGTAGACGTGGGGCAGCTGTAGCAGGTTGTATCCTTACACAACATTGAGAAGGAGCACACCCACCATGATTTCACTGCTCGTCAAACTTCCTGTTGGCAGGGTCGCGTCGCCCGGTCCGCTCTCTCAAGTGTCACGAGCTCACTTGTGTGCCCGAAGGTAACTGTAAATATATATCTTTCATCCAGCCCAATGAGTGGGCAGCGATTGCCAATGTGGTTGCTTCGCGAATTGACGTTTTCGGATGCCGCTATTTTGGGCCACGAATCTCAACCGCAACAATGCATTTGTACCGCAAGCACCCATAAACACGATTGCGAAATCAAGGCGAAGCGATGGCAATAAAGTGATCCTGCAGTTGCTTGGCCCCGTGTGGCGAGATTGCGGCTTGATGGACTGCCACCATGTCAGCCGAGGCGAGTACGAATATACGACTTTCAATGGACAATATGGGTTACTTTTAGGAAGAATACAACAATAGTTTCACCGAAGCACGCTTACGTCGTGCCAATGTGCGGACAGTTGAATTTCGTCAATCAGTCATGGCTTCCATCGTTCGATTTGTTCAACAACGCGCGACATCTGCAACGTGACATTCACATTTGCCACTGGCAAGTACAAGGCCGACGCGGGTGACGCCACAGTTGACATCTCTGGGCGGCAAGCAGAGCTGGCTTATCACACCGCAGCATAATGGCGTTTATTTATAGTTGTTCAGCACGGCTCGTTAAAAGCAAAACGATAATTGTTGGGCACAACCTCTCTCATGTCTACGTGGCCGTGGTTGATCTTCCAGCAAGATTCTCATCGTCTCATTGTCTCCAGCGCCATCTCGCGAGACGACGACTGGGAGGGCAATGTGTCTAACGGCAGCGAAGACAACCCAATGATCGGGCGGTGAATACCAATTCAATGGCTTCGCCAACTGTCGTTTTTGAGTGGTTCTATTTTGGGCCTCGTATCTCAACCGCTTTGGTGTATTTTTACCACCAGCACGATGGTGAACATCAGTCCGAGCGACGACAACAAGCTGACGAGTTGGTTGCTTGGCTCGATGTGTCTCGAGGATAGATGACGTTCGACCCTTGGGCTGTCCAGCGTGTCCTGTATCCCAACCCTGCCCAATCCTTGAATCAGGTTTGTGTGTGTGTGACGGCGGCACCAGATTGGATTAGATGTCCCCGAATGATAATAATAGCGCATGATGGAGTCATGCACTGTCCTTGACACGACATGCCGTCTTGCGGGGGGGTTAAAAATACACCCGCAACCACTCGATTAACATTCTTCGTTAGTGCTCCTACGTTGTATTCCTGGCCCCCCCGATGGTCCGCGTGTTCCGCTCGTTCGTTCAGTCGGACTTTATATCCACCCTCGGCCACGTCTTCCAAGCGTCCCTTAGTCTCCTCAGCGCCTTCTTGGTCGTTGTCGACGTCACATGCAACAACTGGGAGATCATCCACGCAATTGGGAATGCCAAGCATTTCTTCACACCACTCCAAGACATCACGACCATCCAAGATATGGTCAGTCAGTACGCATTTGTCAACCACGTCACGCCTTACACAATCTCCAAAGTCGCCAAGTCAATGCTCAACTACACGGTTGACGCCACGGTGGCTCACGATGGCTCCGACTATTTTCTCACGGCCAACACATTCACAATCTTGGATGCCAACAACGACAAGTGCGGCGCCTTGGTTGGCATGTACACAGTCCCAACGAACCCCCCGCCAAGCCAAGATAACCCATTTCGACTTGCCGCGGTGATCAACCAAGTCACGTACATCCGCGGATCGCCTCTCAGCAACGCCTTTGGCACTGCCGACACTGTTGTGGCAGCCAAGGGGATGAAGAATCAAGAATTGACCAACATGGGCTACACGCCAGGGCGATGGGACCTCGACATGCGTTTCTCCACACGCATTGCCCTCCCAAACGACTCAAATGTCTATTCGACCAACGTGAGTCTCTATCGAATCTTCCCCAAGGCATTCTGCTCGGGTTGTGAACCAAATGTTGAGCTTGGGCACGACACGTGCTCCATCACGTACATGTTCAACGCCACCAACCATACAGTCGTTGTTGCGTCAGCCAAGGCCTTTGTCGGTGGGTCACACCTCGTTGGCCTCGTCGTCTCGCGGTCATGGGACACCGTCGCATCATTGGCCATTCGCGGCGTCTGTGTCGTCTTTGCCGTCATTGGATATGCCGTGAGCAAGAAGACCGTTCGGTGGACCGACCCGCCGACAGTTTCCAGTTGGGTCAAGCGCTTGGTCCATACGATCTCGCCCACGCCACTCTACAAATTTCCCAGCCACACGTTGGCGTTTACAACGTTTTGCCTCGACAGCGACCTCTTTGTGCTCTTTTACTCGTTTGCCATCATCTTGGACGAGAAGAATTCGATGGTGTACTCGCGAGTCATGAGTTCATGGAACGAACATTCGGACAACAGCTGGGTGTCAATCCAGCTCTTTGCCATGCAGTTTCGCTGGCTTTGGCTCAACTGCGCTGTCCTCAAGCTACTCAAAGCTGTCGTCAACTTTGGTACCATGACGCGCTACAATGGCACCAACATCGTCGTTGGCTTTTTGAACCTGAGCAGTGTGACTTATGTCTACCTGAGCGCCGTCCTCCTCATATTTCGCACGCATTTTATCGACTATGGCAACACAGACAACGTTGGCCTTCTCTGCACAACCGAAGATCTCGATGGCATCCGCGTCGACTGGTTTCAGAGTTGGTACACGCGCAACATTCCCGAATTTGTCGTCGTCATGATCGTCAACTTGATACTAATTCTCACACTTGACCACACCATCAATTGGCGGCTGTGGCGCCGCCTCGCTCGGAATTCACTCGCCCGCCAAGCCATGTTCAATTCGACGTCGATTTTGAGTGTCATGTATTACACCTTTCACGACGTCCCTGGCTACAGTGGCCAAGCGGTGTTGGTCCAAGCACGTGCACTTTGCACGGCCCAATGGTTCCTCCTCTGCCACACAACGTGCTTTGGACTCGCAGAACATCCCAAGAACATTCGCGCCATGATTACGAAACATCTTGGCAGTGGGGCCTCGTTGATGGTATCCAGGCGCAGTTCAAATCCAAACGCACCAACGTACGACCCCATGACGACATGCGGCACAGCGGCCAACAAGTATATTGTCGTCCAAGCCAAAGCTGCGAGTGCCGATGTAGCAAGTCTCGACGACACGACGCAAGCAACCGGTGTCTTGGCTGATCTTGAAGAAACAACCGCCCAGCCCATTGCCACCGAGATGGTAATTGTTGCCCAAGACCCCGACGGTCATATCCATTTGTACGACGCACGAAAGCGGGAGCTTCAAGCGCTGAGTTTGGAACTCAAAATATTAGGCAACACGCATTATGTCATTGCCTAAGCCAAGCATCGATCGACAACGTCCACCTCGGAGCTCCATCGGAGTGGACAACCAGAAGGTGGTCCCACCATCGATTTGTATAGGAGACTGCGACCACCACGAGGCGGGGTGTGTGTGTAAATATATTCAATAGTACTTCCATTTGACAATGCTGATTAGAGTGTCCTTTGAGGGAACGTCTGTTTGCCGAACGAGGTGAAGCATGCGTTGATGTTGTTAATACCCTTGGTGTGCCCCACTTTTGACTTTTGACGTTTCAAATCGTCCTGGCAATGCTCATTAAATTGCCTTACCCTCAGAATCGGCGTTAAATTGTACATACGAGAGGATTCTGACCGAGGCGGCGCCACAAACGCCAGTTCACAGCAGCGAAGGAACCACAAAGTGCGCAGCACCGCTTGGCCGAGTGTGTAGTACATGATGCATTTGCGTGTTGAAATGCATGTCTTGTGACTGCAACACTTGGCAGCGGCTTGGACGAACGTTTACTTGGTGGTGCCCACCTTGCCTCGCCTTGTGATGGCGAGACACTAACACCACCTTGCCTTAGACTTGCACGGATTTCTCATTCAGAGTCGCGCGACCAAAGGTCGCATTTCGCTACTTCATTCGCGTGCACAAGTTAAACCACTGGGCATATGTATGGTGTTCGCACAGATCCCCAATCATATCTTGAACAGCCACGACTAACGGCCATCTGTATATGTGTTGTTTTGCTCGCTCAAAGTTGGAACTTTTTGTCGTGATCTCTCGAATCTATCAGCAATCACTCACGCCAACATGGTTTCCACAAATCGACGGGCCACCCAATCCCAACGAATTCAAACTAATCTTATCCCTGATATGATTGGTCAGTTTCAACCAATCATATATTTTTAATAAATCTCAGGCAATGGGCGGGATGGCCAGGTTTGCTCCTATCGGAAATTCACACCGAATCGACAATGTACGAAAATAGTTTTCGCTGGCCTGCAAGCTCACGTCGAGTCAATCAGAGGACAGTTAAACCTCGTCAATCTGTCGGCGAGATTTCCGAGTTTTCACAACGTATCATCCGAGGCGATTGGGATATAACAAGACCGACACAAATATGCCGTGCTGTTGAGCCATAGCACGAGCGACAGAGTCCTATGGAGAGCCAGCATGGCTGGCTCGTCACACCTAAATGCAACAGGATCTATTATTTATAGTTGCACCGTCAGTTTCATGTATTTCGCAGCGAAATTTGCTGAGCATGCACATGTCTGTCTCGGTAGCCGTGGGGTTGAACTTGTTCATTTCACTGCTCACGGTCGGTCTTCCTATTGATTAGGTCGTGTCGCCCTGGCCTTCATCTCGACACGCCCTCAAGTGCCCCTAGCGAGACAACAACTATAAGATTGTTGCCGTAGGTGTGTGCACAACGGCAAACATGAGTCTTTGGTCCAGCCCAATGAGCGAACAGAAACTGCCAATATGACAGTGTAATTTTACCGCAAGTAAACAAAAATCAACGTGGAACGACGACAAGAAAAATGACCCTGTAGTTGCTTGCCCCGTGTGTCGCCTTGACTTTGATTGCGGCCTTCAATCTTGCTTTTCGACATCTAGCGCGTTTTGTATCCCAACATCTGCAATAATCCTTCGAACAGTTCATTTACTCGAAATGATCATCCAACCATAATCACAAATGGAGTACAGCAGAACGTGACGTCGAAGTGCACTTTGGTAGAAAAATACACCGTACTGCAAGTAGCCATTTGTTTGGCATTCTGCGTCGTTGCTCCTACGTTGCAATCGCAGGTCCCCATGGTCCGCGTTCTCCGCTCGTTCCTCGTGTCGAAAATGGACTTCTTCTCCACCCTTGGACACGTCTTCCAAGCGTCCCTCAGTCTCCTCAGTGCCTTCTTGGTCGTTGTCGACGTCTCATGCAACAACTCGGAGATCATCCACGCATTTGGGAACGCCAAGCATTTCTTCACACCACTCCAAGACATGGTCAGTCAGTACGCATTTGTCAACCACGTCACGCCTTACACAATCTCCAAAGTCGCCAAGTCAATGCTCAACTACACGGTTGACGCCACAGTGGCTCACGATGGCTCCGACTATTTTCTCACGGCCAACACATTCACAATCTTGGATGCCAACAACGACAAGTGCGGCGCCTTGGTTGGCATGTACACAGTCCCAACGAACCCCCCGCCAAGCCAAGATAACCCATTTCGACTTGCCGCGGTGATCAACCAAGTCACGTACATCCGCGGACCGCCTCTCAGCAACGCCTTTGGCACTGCCGACACTGTTGTGGCAGCCAAGGGGATGAAGAATCAAGAATTGACCAACATGGGCTACGCGCCAGGCGATGGGACCTCGATATGCGTTTCTCCCCACGCATTGCCCTCCCAAACGACTCAAATGTCTATTCGACCAACGTGAGTCTCTATTGAATCTTCCCCAAGGCATTCTGCTCGGGTTGTGAACCAAATGTTGAGCTTGGGCACGACACGTGCTCCACGTTCACGACGTCCAACGCTGCGAACCGTACGGTCACTGTTGCGTCAGCCCAAGCATACGTCGGTGGGTCGCACGCCGTCGGTCTTGTTGTCTCGCGGACATGAGGCACCGTCGCATCATTCGCCATTCGCTGCATCTATGTCGATTTTGCCGTCATCGGCTACGCCGTGAGCAAGAAGACTGTCCGGTGGACTGTCCCACCGACACTTTCAAACTGGGCCAAGCGTCTTCTCCATGCCATCTCGCCCACGCCGCTCTACAAATTTCCCAGCCACACGTTGGCGTTTACAACGTTTTGCCTCGACAGCGACCTCTTTGTGCTCTTTTACTCATCTTGGACGAGAAGAATTCGATGGTATACTCCCGTGTCATGAGTTCGTGGAACGAACATACGGACAACTGCTGAGTCTCGGTCCCGCTCTTGCCATGCAATTTCGCTGGCTCTGGCTCAACTGTGCTGTCCTCAAGCAGTCGTCAACTTTGGCACGATGACGCGCTGCAATGGCACCAACATCGTCGTTGGCTTTTTCAACCTGAGTAGCGTGACGTATGTTTACCTGAGCGCCGTCCTCCTCTTGTTTCGCACGCCTTTTGTCAACTATGGCAACACCGACAACGTTGGTCTTCTCTGCACAACGGAAGATCTCGATGGCATCCGCGTCGACTGGTTCCAGAGCTGGTACACACGCAACATCCCCGAATTTGTCCTTGTTATGACTGTCAACTTAATTTGCATCGTCGCACTTGACCACATGCTGAAATGGCAGCTTTGGCGTCGCCTCGCTCGGAATTCACTCGCCGCCAAGCCATGTTCAATTCGACATCAATTCTTCCACGACGTCCCTGGCTACAGTGGCCAAGCGTGTTGGTCCAAGCACGTGCACTTTGCACGGCCCAATGGTTCCTCCTCTGCCACTCAACGTGCTTTGGACACGCGGAACATCCCAAGAATATTCGCGCCATGATCTCGAAATATTTGGGCAGTGGGGCCACGTTGATGGTGTCCCGGCGCAGTTCCAATACAAGCGACCAAGCTACGACCCCATGGCGACAACTGGCTCCCCGGCCAACAAATACATTGTCGTCAAAGCTAAAGCAGCGAGCGCCGATGTGGCCAGTCTCGACGAAACGACAGCGCAAGCGACCGGTGCCTTGACTGATCTTGAAGAATCGGCCGTCTAACTCAATGCCACTGACATGGTCATCGTGGCCCGACGGCCACACCCATTTGTACGGCGCACGAAAGCGAGAGCTCCAAGCGCTGAGTTTGGAAATCAAGATATTGGGCGACACGTACTATGTCATTGCCTGAACGCCCGGCGGTACGACACCACCGTGGGCAACAAAGTCCATGGTAGTTTGTAGTTTGGTCATTTGCAATCTGCTTCCTGCAAGGTTTGACATTGGTTTGATTGACAGATCCAACGTTTGTAGATCAGAAACAAGTTGCTACATGCACATCAGCATTATTCAACTCGCATTTCGCTGCTCTCGGGGTCATGAGTATTCCATTTGACCCACCATGGCAATGCCCGTCATACTGCAATCGATGCCGAGTAGACCATGCGAGGGATTTCCGACCAAGGTGGCGCTACAAACGCCAGGTCACAGCAGCCAAGGAGCACATGCTGATCGACTCACCCAACGGCGCCTAACCCTGTCTTTTTTCTTGGGGCAAACAATACGTTAAATACGTTTAAGTACCTTCGTCGGAGTGACATAGGTGGGGGACGGAGTCAGAAAATGGCATCCAAGTTCACCAAAACCCTGAAACACCTCAACCCCACCAACCCCTTACCCACCTACCCCCCTAACCCACCACCTCAACAACCCCACGACCCCAGGCTTCGTTGGAGGACGCGTGAAACCAGGACTTCAAATATCTTCATTTTCGCGTCAAGCTTAACAACGAGTCTATGTACGAAGGAGCCCAAGAGGTAGGAGACAGAAAAACCATCGAAAAAGACCGAAGTTGATTCATTTGTGCGGAATTGGACCATCGTGTGGGTTACGCAGATGGTGTAATTATCACCCTTTTTCCGATGTCAACGAAGCTATACTCGTTGAAATCGACGTGCTTCATGGCGCGGATCCGATCAGATTGCCTCAGCTTCCAAGCTCGGCGTCCCTCCCATGGCAGCGCAATTATTAAATTTCAGAATGGAGTTGTCTACCGAAGCATCTTATTCATTTTTAGAGGATAGTTGGGGGATTTTGGGACAAACCCTGTCAGTCTTTTCTCGACAAACACACAAGAAAATGCATTGAAATACAACTGAGTACGTCGAAATAACGATCTTAAGCGAGCTATACTCCATACAGGTTACGAAGGGCCAACATGAAGTAACTAGTTCGAACTTAAGAAGGTTGATATTTTGATGTACTTTCTGCCAACTGAAGCTTGCCCAATGGAAAATTTGAACCTTTCCGCCGAAACTCAGAAAAATGATAGGTAACCAATCATATTGCGCTGCCAAATGCAAGTTGACGATGGACCGGCTGACTTTGACAACAAGGTAAAAGGCCTTCATCTTGGCGTATTCGAGTTGAAAACTGACCGCTGTCCTTGTGAAGGAACTGCCAGTGCAGCGCAAGAGTCAAAACAATCGAAATCGGAAATTTATAGGGGCAATTTTGGGCTTTCTGAGAAAAATATCCGTCCTGTTGGGCACCTTCGTACAGAGAATCAGTGTTTATACAGAGTCTCAGGACAAACATGACTAACGTCCCTCATGACGGGCAAACATGCTTCCCCGCCTATCATCATACGACAACGAAATTGTGTACAGAGAGTCGCGAACTCTTCACAAGTTGATTCCACCGAGTCGCAGGCGTGCACAAGGCCACCTTCATTTTTAACGAAAGACATCGATGTCCGTGGTTTTATCAGAAGCTAACTACAAAGTCGCAGCCACGGTCGCGGACGACGGCTCCGACTACTTTCTCACGGCCAACACATTCACCATCTTGGATACCAACAACGACGAGTGTGGTGTCTTGGTTGGCATGTACACCGTCCCAATGAACCCCCTGCCAAGCCAAGACAACCCATTTCGACTTGCCGCGGTGATCAACCAAGTCACGTACATCCGCGGATCGCCTCTCAGCAACGCCTTTGGCACTGCCGACACTGTTGTGGCAGCCAAGGGGACGAAGAATTAAGAATTAACCAACATGGGCTACACGCCAGGGCGATGGGACCTCGACATGCGATTCTCGACGAGGATTGACCTCCCAGTTGACGCGAATCTCTATTCGACCAACGTGAGCGTGTACCGATTCTTCCCCAAGGCGTTCAGCTCGGGCTGTGAACTTAATGTCGAGCTTGGGTTTGACATCTGCGGCGTGTCGTACACATACAACGCCACGTCCGGCATGTTTTCCGTTGTTTCGTCCAAGGCCTTCCTCGGCGAGTCGCATCTCTGGAGCTTATCGTCTCGCGGACATGGGGCACCGTCGCGTCATTGCCCATTCGTGGCATCTGTGTCGTCTTTGCTGTCGTTGTCTACACCGTCAGCAAGAAGACCGTCCGGTCCGTCGCGTCATTACCCATTCGTGGCATCTGTGTCGTCTTTGCTGTCGTTGGCTACACCGTCAGCAAGAAGTCCGTCCGGTGGACCGACCCAGCCACGATATCCAGTTGGTCGAGGCGCCTCATCCATGGAATCTCTCCCACGGCACTGTACAAGTTTCCGAGCCACACACTCACCTTTACAACGTTTTGCCTCGACAGCGACCTCTTTGTGCTATTTTACTCGTTTGCCATCATCTTGGACGAAAAGAACTCGATGGTGTACTCACGTGTTTTACAGCTCTGGAACACCCACTCGGACAACACCTGGCTTTCGTGTCGCGAGACGTGGCGGCGGTGGTTCTTGGGCGATCCGTTGGCCGACGGCTCGCTCGTCCCGCCGCTCCGGACCGTCTTTTAGCATCACGAACTCAACCGCAATCAAACTTGTGCCACGCAGCGCGTGATGCAAAAACTGATGGACATTGCCGTCGCCAACGACCTCGTCGCGTCGCGGGCGGCGCTCGAGGCCATGACCGACGCGGCATTGCTCCTCGCAGTCTTTGACGCCGCGTTTGACATTTTGCTGCACCACAACCCCGAAGGCAACATCAACTCGAAAAATGCGCCGACATGTGTTCGGCCGCACGCATGGCCTCCCACCTTGGCAACGCCCGCAAGTATGTCTGGCGCACACACACGTGGGCGACGGGTGTCCGGCGCCGCGTCCCGCCCAATTGGAGCTTTCCATCCTACATGTCGTGCCAAGCGCTGTGACTGCGGTTGTATCGTGGCGAGCCCGAGCACAACATTGTGTCCGTTTCAAGACATTTCTCCGCATGTGACGCAGGACGGCATTGTGAAAATGCCCGCGATCCAAGTGCTCGGTCGACTCAGCGCGCTCCGGGACGAGTCTGTGTTCCTCCACAGACTCGTCCCGTCCGAAGGCGTGCTCATTCAGCTGCCCGAAGCCAAACTCCTCGCAGTGTTTGCGCAAACATGGGCCATTTGGAGGGTACGGCCCGCTGCGCAACCAACCCCTCAGGGTGGGCCAACGGATCCATTTCATGCAATGAAGCGAGTGTGTCAACTTGGGTAAGCGAAAACGAACCGACGAGAACGAAGACACGACCAAGCCTGCGACGTGAAGGAATGCATGGCTACGACATGTGACCACTTTGAAGAACGCCACAACAAATTTCGGGCAAGTGGCTCGATGTGATAGGATTTAAGTTGAGTGCTACGAGTATTTGTACGTTTCGAAGCTGTGTCGAGTATCAGCTGAACATGCGTCAGCGCTCACTTGGGCGATGAAAAGATGAGCTGCCATGATGGTGGAAATTTTACAAATCGAAGGTCCAATAGAACTAATGGTGACTGCACGGTGTTCCTTCCACTTGTGCTTTCATCGAATGGAAGAACCACCATCTCCGTCACACACGGCACACACGCGGTGAGAATATATATCATTGGCACTCATGGCGTGAGTTTCGCTTGCGGGCCACATACAAGGTGGCAGAATAATATATATCATTTTTGCATCGAGGCACACTACAATTGGAATCCATCACAGTCCGTCTCGTCTCACGGGAGTGATTTTCGCTTGCGGACGACATAGACGGCCGTCGCCGTCGCGCACGAGACTGATCCATCGTCCCAGCCATGGCCCTTGCCCTTGTCCTCGTCTGGGATCTCGTCTTGCCAAATCGCGAGCACCTGGTCAAATAGCGCCATGAGTTTCGGCTCGGGCAGTTGCATCAGCACGCCTTCCGATGGCACAAGGTCCAACGCGACGGGGATCGCAGCGAGGCTGCTCACGAGGTGCAGCGTCCGGCCTTTGCAGCCCTTGAGCTCGCGCGACGGAATGCATCGAAATGGGCCAATGCCCGAGTCTGCGTCACCGCGAAACCAATAGAACCACAGCGTGCGCAGCGGCGTCGTCGCAGGGTCGATCTCCCAATCGGGCGGAACCAAATGCCGGGTGCCGCCTGGCCACACGAATTCCCAATTGGATCGCGTGGGCGTGCGGGGAAAGTATTTTACCAGCACGGAAGCCTTCATCGCGCGAAACGCCACGGCATCGAACGGCTCCTCGTCGATGAGGTTCCCCTCGGGGTTGTGAAAGAGCAGCACGTCCCACGTCTGGTCAAACACGGCTGCGATTGTCTTGTCGTTGAGCGTCTCGAGCACGTCTGGTGACTCGGCAATGTCATGGGCGACGGCCGTGTCGATGAATTTCTGCACGACGCGCTTGACGCCCATGGGGACACGGGTCGGGTGGTCCCGCGCGACGCGGGACAAGGGCCCGACCACCCCGTCACCACAATACCAAAGCTGCCATTGATTGGCCACGGGCACGTTGGGCCACTTCCACCCACGGGGCAACGCGATCGAGGTATCTTGGTTGTCATCATCAATGACGTCACCTTCGTCGTCGACACCTTCGCCTTCACTTGCTTCGTCACTCGCTTCTTCTTCGTTGGCTCCCACTACTTCTACGACTTCAACGTCATCGTCGTCGTCGTTTGCAGACGTATCGTCGTCCTTGGTCAATCGCCCCACGCGCCGTTTCTTGGTGGCGCGGGGTGCTTCTGCCGTGGCCGGCATGTATTTCAAAGTCAAATGCGACACCCGCTGCGTGGCTTTTTTTAGTCTTCGAGTCTGCATTGTCATCTCCGTCTCCAAGGCCTGGACCTTTTTTTTTAAGAGAGTCACCTGGGTTCGCGCGGCTTTGAGTTCTTTGGTCTTGATGCTGACCAACGACCCTTGTTTTACTTTCTCGATTTGGACAGTTTTTCGATGCACTGCCTCGGCCACCTTGAGCTCGTCCCATGCCATGCGAAGCTTTTCCTCGTCGGCGGCCTTGGTCTGTTCCCATTCCTTGCGGGCCTTTCGCAAGGCTGCCGCCTCATGCTTGGCTTTGGCTGCTGGTTTGGCCGTCTTGGCTTCGGCGAGGAGAGACGTGGCCGTCGCTTGCATCTCTGTCATGATCTCGTCGCATCGCTGCTCCTTGGCCTTGAACTCGCTCTCGCGCCGGCGAAGGTCGGCGTCGACGTCGCAGTCGTCCCGCAGCGTCGCCTGCTCACTCGACAGCTCCACAAAGCGCTTCTGCATCGCCAAGAGCTGCTCATGTAGCAAGATGACCTTTGCCTTGTCGTCTGGCATCATCTTCTTGCATTGGATGCATCGTGGAAGCGTTGGGGGGTTCACGAACGAGCACCCTGCGCACCCGATGCCCGACATCACCGCACACGAATGCAAGATCGAGGAATGTCGTATCCGGATGTTGCCGGATAATCGCACTCATCGAGTGTTGGAGGAATTCATCTCCTGTGAGAATTAATACCTTCCTGCACGAAAATCAATCATCCCCACGCGCCGTCTCGGCGATGCCAGGAATAGAATGCCTTGGCTGTCGCACCGACAACCCGCCGACGGCAGTGGCTTGCATCCAATGCAATGCTCCAATGCCGAACGACAAGAAGAAGATTCGCATGTTGTACAAGCAGCTCCTGGCACTACATGAGAGGTTCGCCAAGGTCGACGCCGACGGGATCGGCGCGCGGGAGGCGGCGCTGCACGACCGAGACCGTGCGTTGCAGGCACAGGAGAAGCGTTGCCAAGATGTGATGGAAGAGATCCAAATCATCGCCATGGCCTTGCAAGACGAAAAGCACCAGCGCGAACGCATGACGAGCGACCCCAGCTTCGACGACAAAGAAGCCCTGCGTGCGGCATGGGAAGAGTTTCGCGTCAAAGAAAAGATGCTACAGGCAGCCAAGTCGATAGCCAATGCCGCCGCTGTGGCCGAGAGCCAGCGACTCGAAGCCATGAAGACGGAATTCGATCGCCGCAACATGGCACTGGCCGAGGAGCAAGCGACTTGGGCCGTGACCAAGCAAGGTATTGCCGACAATGCGTTGGCACAAGTGGCAAGTTTGAAGAAAAAGGTGGACCTGCTCAAGCAAAAGCTCAAGATGGAAAAGATTGGCAAAGCGTCGTCGGACGTAGCAAGTTTGACGCAAAGGACGCCACCGACCAGTGGGGACGAAATCAAGCGATTCAAAGGGTCAACAGCGCCCCATCAAGCATCAAGCACCATCGACGACATGCCTACTTCCGAAGTGGCACGGTTGAAGCAAAAAATCGCGACGCTCCAACGAACGCTCGCGTCGGAGCATGACATCATGACCAAACGGTGCAAGCAAGTGCCAGCGCTGAAAAAACAAATCCAAGACCTCAAAGCCATGATGGGGCGAGAGCAGCAACATGCGGCGGCAGTCCAACACGACTTGGAGCAGCAAATTGCCCAACTCAACGGGAGTTTCGCGGCTGAAAAGCAGGCGTTGCTCACGTGTCAAGTCGACTATCAAAAGCAAATCGCAGCGTTGAAGCATAACCTCATGCAAGGTGCAAGGACGATGGCCCAAGATGCGGCACTGCCACTTCGGCTCACGGTGCTGGAAAACGAACGAACGCGCTTGGTCGCTGACGCTGCGGCGCAGCAAGCAGACTTCGACGTGGCTTTGCAGCAATGGGCTGCCGAGAAGAGCGAGTGGCAGTCCAAGGTGGCCGCGTCCGATTTGAACGTTGCGAGCCTCGGCCGCTCGCTCGCCAATGCACTCCAAGAACTTGATGCGTTGAAGCGAGACAAGGGTGGTCATGCGTTTGCCATTGCGTCGGAGCGCCATCGGGCCCAAACACAGATTGCGTGTTTGGCCTCGGAGCGCCATCGCTTCCTCGCCGAGCAGACCATCCATGAGCGACAAGTAGCCGAATTGACCACGTCGCTGGCCGCTGCCCAGGCCGAGCTGCATTCGGTGCGGCAAGAGCTCACGAAATGACTCGTCGTGGACTTGACGGTTCACGAGCTGGAGAGTGCGGAACAAGGCCAGACGGTAGTACAGCCGCCGCCACCGCTGGGATGGCAGTGTCCAGACCTACCAGCGCCAGACATGTGGCGCCTGTGGTGTCGTGTCGTCGGAAGCGGCGCTGAGCCGCATGCGGCAGCACGAGATCATGGCACTCTAGCCGACGTTGATGGATATGTTGGTGGTCAAGAATCCCCATGTGGGGGCTGAGTCGAGAACCGTCCCCATCACGACCCTTGCCCATGCCCTCACGAGGCCAGTCGACACGTTTCCGTGGACCAATGGAACAGTCCACGCCGTACCCGAGCGATGGACGTGCCCGCCGTCAATCTCGTGTCACTCGCTGTGGTCGTATTGGTGTTGGTTCCAAGGGGTCCCCGAGCGCTACATTCGCCCTTTTCGGTGTCTTGTGCAAGACGAAGTCGTGGCACGGCAATCCATAGGCCATGGCCTGATCGAGTTGATGGCAATGTTTGCCCCCGCAAAACAAATGGACGTGTTTGACCACGTGTGCACGCTGTTCCAAGCGACGGAACTCGACCAAGTAAACTAGGACGGAGATGCCTCGGTGGCCCATACCATGGAGTTGGTCATGCGGTTCAGCGACAGGTGACACGAATGTGGACGACATCCTGGAGAGTACTTCGATGTATTTAATAAAAAGTGAATGTCAAACTTATCGAACGGTTCGTACACATCCACACCCGAAGGTCTGTTGGTGGCAATCATTTTGCCAGCATGCCAGGGTTCCGAAATTGTTCTGATTCGACGGTCCAGATCAAATTCATGATGGAATGGAACGTTCATGATGTTTTGATTTCAGTATAGATGCAATATTTTCTTGATGCTATATCGTAAACTAATGGTCCTCTGGATAATCTAAGGTCCTCCGGTTAAGCCAATCAGCTGACGAAACACCCATTTTTTACCCAACACCCTTTGCTTGACTGAAATCAATTCAAAATTTGAGACTTTAAATATGCACCTAAATTTGGAGCTTTTTCTCATAGGGTTAGTCATGTTTGTCCTGAGACTCAGTGTTAAAACAATTGTAAGTTGAGTATTTCCCGCTAAACTAATCAGAACCAAATACCTCCTCATGAGAATAACATTTACTTGAAGTAAGAAATATTATTTGCCGACACTTCAAATTGATTGGTCGATTATCAATGAATGCTCGACTTTGAGCAATATTTTCGACGCGAGTATGAGTTTAAGAGCGATGAATCGAGTGCATTCATATTACTGCATCACTCTTCAACACACGAGTGTCCCGAAAATCAATACCAGAACGGCGGAGATCGAGCGATATTAGCCGAGAGACACCCGATAACGTAATGTCATTGATTTGAATCAACAATTCGCAAACTAGACTTTACTTCTTGATCTAAAAGCTACACCGGTGCAGACTCGTCCGATTGACAATGTGAGCATTTCAATATTGGGGCAGCCACACTAGCTCATCGTTCCTCCCCTTCAACATGTGTGTGAGCAAAGAAACTCATCCATGTCTACATGGTGCTTTTTTCCTTCAACAGAGGTGGAAACGTTGAAGCAAAATGGCAGAGGATTGACCCAGCCAATAGAGCACAGTTGTCCTCATGCGGTAATCGCTGACGAGAGACGCAACACTGCCACCCAAACGACAACGGCAGATATTGTCCTCCGGTTGGCCTATCCTCCGTCGCCTTGAAAACATTTGACAAACCCCATTCAAATACTTCGATAAATCGTTGCATCAATTTCCCAACCGATATTGTCGTTCGCTCCGTTCACTCTCAAAACAAAACTGCTGCCTTGCAATTTGAATTTAATTTGCAGAGCCGAGACGAAAGATTTTGCAAAGTTATGTGATTGGTCTAAATTCTTCAACACTCCAAAATCCACCAATGCCGATCAAGCATAGTTCGAGATCCAATCATTTGGGGGCGGGCGAAGTTTGGCATCCGTTTTGGTCGATGCGCGTTGGTGAACATGCCGATTGTTGCACGTTGCGTGCAATGCAAAAACGAGTAGCCTGATGACAAGGCCAAGGTCAAGATCCTCTACAAGCAGCTCATGGACTTGTATGAAATGTTCGCCGAAGTCGAAGACATTTCATCAAAATACGACGACGCGGTGGCTGCGACAAAAGGCGGCGCTTCGAGCGAAAGAGGTGCGTTGCGAGGCGGTAATGGTCGAAATGCAACCGCTTACGACGTGCCAGGAAATGTGGGTACTTTGGTTTTGAGGCGATTCTGTGGCCCAAGTCCATCCGTTTCGTTTCCTGTGGTCCAACAACAAAGGCAACAAGATACCGCGACTGTCTGTTGCTCACACGTGACGAAGACATTGATTGGCATCGCGCTTCAGGACCACTGCGCAAGCTCCGAAGATGAGATGGCAGCCCTCTCGTCCGACGAGCTCTTAGCTCTGTTGTCCAGGACGTGCGAAGCCGCGGTGGGGAAGGTAACTGTGAAGGGAGAATTCCTCCCCATGCCGACGCTCCAAACATCACCAATCCGGAGAAAATCAAAAGATTTGCGTATTCCACAGTGAGCAAAACGTTATACAAGCATAAAAAAGTGCGCAAGCGTCGTTGGGAAAGCCCATAGGTTACGAATCTTGGCATGTCAAGAAGTGAACTTTGGAATGTCAATGAATGGGCTTGGTACAATTTTTCTTTCAATTTTCGTTACGCACTTCAACTTGTCCGTATAAACATCGATTTTCGGGTTGCCATTATCCGGACTACTCGAAAGCTCGCAACAAGTTCGGATTCCGTGTGGAATGAAACCGATGGCCATTGCCCGATCGATCGCGGGGATGGTCCGTCGTTGGCGTGGCGAGCATTGGCTGTTTTTGCGGCCCACGTGGCCTCGTGCTCGTCGAACCGAGCGGCTTTCGCCCGCAGCGCCGCTTCCAACCGCGTCACATGGGACTCGAGCGATTGCACATGGGCAGTGGCGCGGCACGCGGCGTCGTTGGTGGTCGTTCGTTCGGACTGCAGCGCGCGCATCATGCTTTCCCTCGTGTGCTCAAGCGCAACAATTTGCTTCCAATTGCGTCACTCGCTCTTGACGTGCGTCGTCTTGCGCGGTTTGCTGGGCAGCCCATTCAGCCAGGGCATTCCGCATGGCCATGGTTTGCAAAGTATCTGTTTCCAGTCGATTCTTCTCGTCGAGGAGCGCCGCCGCCGTGGCTTGGATCTCGTTCATCACGATCGCGCATCGTTGCTCCATCGCATGGAGCTCTGCTTCTCCTGGTCCAATTCGACCACGACGTGATGGTACGTTGAAGCGGCTGCTGCTGCTGCTGCTTCTTCAAGCTCCTCGCTTGTTTGGCATGGAGCTCCACGAGCTGCTTGTCGAGAATCTTGAGTTTGGTCTTCTCGTCAGGCAAGTTGCCATTGCAATCGACGCAGTGAGCGCATTCGTCGTCCCGCATCGGCCATGCTACCCATGTCAAACCAACTGGTTCCATATGGCACTTGGCTAGCCAATGGTCTTGCGTTGAGCCATTGAGAGTGGCCCGACGTCACGTGTCGCGAAGCGTGGCGGCTGTGGTTTCAAGGCGACGGGCTCGTTGGGCCGTACGCGTCCTTGTCGTTGGACTTGCTCTCAGACAACTCAAAGGTCCGGGCGGTCCACACGCAGCTCGTGTGCCAAACTCTGTCAGGAGACATGGTCGTCGCGCATTCGTTTGTCGGGTTGGAGGCAGCACTGTCGACGCTCTCGACAGCGGCGCTGCTAACAGTGTTTGACCAGAGCTATGTGATTCTCTTGCATTGCAACCCCGAAGGCAATCTGGTCGAGATGACGGCGGCGGCGCAGGACAAACACGAGAGCAAGGTTGCCACGATCGCCGCACGGATTGCCGCCAAGCGGCTCCCCGACCCCCGATTCCTCGGGGACGCGTCGGCATTCTCGTGGACGCCGCCGTGTGGCACGCCATGTGTCACGATGTGGCACTATCGGTTTCGTGGCAACGCACGCGTCGACGTCGGACACGTCCGGCTCTTGCCCCGACAATGCCTGCACAACGCCATCGCGACTGCCATGACGATCTTGGCCGCCCACGCGGTCGTCCCGTCCCTGGGCGTCCTGGCTCAACTGCCCCTCGATAAACTTTCGGCGCCTCTTTGAAGCTTGTCTATGGTTGGATCCGATGGAGGGTACCGCCTCTGACGACGCCTCGTCATCACCATCGTCATATATCGTGACGTTTGCCACGTATGCGCACCCGCACCCTGCATTTGCGTGGTGGAAGCTCGCGTTCCGCGTGGCGCTGACACTGTACATATTGCGGGTCGCCTACCGGGCCTATTTTCGACCATATCACCAATTGCTGGTCAATTTACGCCAAGTCGGCCTCCCGCCTGCAGCGGTACTCGTGGACGATGACGACGCCGGTGTCATCCCCACCAACGCTAGCATCAAATATCCCAAATTAGTTGTTGTCATGGGTGACCCGACGTATTTCGTCATCAGCCATCCGTTGGTGGCGATGGTGCTGATAGTGGATTTTTGGCTCTCGACACAAAACTTTGCTGTCGCGACGAGCTATGTGAGTCAAGTAACCGAGTGGTGGCCTTTCCTTCGTGGTTGTGTCTACGGCTCCAAAGCCGTGCGTCCTATCTGATGTCGAGATGACGCAATCAATGATATGATGTAGGGGTGGTTTGCGTACGGCACGATGTGGTGTGCGTCCATCCTTGTCAAGCGGCGCCATTGGGAGCACAAGGTCGCGTCGGTCGATGCAGGCATTCTTGGCATCGCTGTCGTCATCTACGCCGGACCGCTCTTTTATTTGCTTGCAAATACAGAGCTCTCGGCACTATTCCATATCATTTGGTCGATTTGGGTGCCGCCATCCGATCAAATGACCACCATTGAAACCCTTCCAGGTACACTTGGCCCATCGGAAAGGGTGTTGTACTGTTGAACAGGTGGGCTCTCCGCGGTCTTCCTCGTGGGTTCGTTTCCGCTCGCATACTCGCTTGCGCTTGTTTGGTTTACCCGAGAGAGTGAGGCCCGTCCGTGGAAGCCATTTGCTGGCTCCCGCGCCAAGGACCGACGAGATGCGACCGCCATACCACCCATCGACTTTGCCTCATTCGGGCACAACGACATCAAAGTCAAGTTACTCTGGCTTGGCTTGTCGACCTGCCTTGGATGGAAGAAACGTCGGCATTGGTGGCGGAGGCACAACGTCAATGAAGCCAGTCGGGACAGCACAACGTCTTCCTCCCCGCCACCGTCTTCGTTGATGCCGTCGTCGACCAAAGCCACGGGTGGCAATTTGCATCGCGTCTTCCACCAAGACGTCAGGTACAAAGCGCTGCCGCTGTTTAGCCTCCGCGCGGCCGACTGCTTTGTGATTGGCTACGACGCCAACGGAGACATGGCCATCACGATGCGACTGAGCCACCTTGGAGGTCTTGATCGTCGTGTCGGTGACATGGACTGCAGCGCCATTCGCCTCTGTCCAATCGAACACGACCAGTCGAGTGTGGGCACACTCAACCACCGCCGGTGCGTGGGCACG